>APFE031078488.1:29688-99168 GCA_000404065.3 Pinus taeda | reverse complement strand
TGTAATAACCAGCATGTCCTAAAAAACTTCTTACCTCTGTTTGTGTTTTGGGGATAGGAAGGTTCTGAATCCCCTGAATCTTAGCTGGGTCGACTTGTATTCCCAAAAATGAAATGAAATGACCTAATACAATGCCCTGGTTCATCATCATGTGGCACTTTTCAGTGCTCAAAGCGAGGTGTGCTTCAATACACCTTTTGAGTACTTTTTCAAGGTTTTAGAGGGCATCCTCAAAGGTCACTCCATAAGGAGTAAAGTCGTCCATGAATATTTCTAATGAATCGTTTAGCATATCAGAAAAGATTCCTATCACCGCTCTTTGAAATGTCGCTGGGGCGTTACACAACCCAAATGGAAGTACTCTATAGGCAAAGGTTCCCCATGGGCTGGTAAATGTGGTTTTGTCCTGATCCTGGGGTGCAATCCTGATTTGGTTGTATCCACTAAACCCATCGAAGAATGAGAAAAATTTCTTACCTGCTAGATTATCCAACACTTGATCAATAAAAGGTAAAGGGAAATGATCTTTTTGTGTTGCTTTATTTAATGATCTATAATCTACACATACTCGCCATTTCCCATTCTTTTTTGGTACAATTACGAGTGGAGAAACCCACTCACTGTCAGATATTGGGTATATGAATCCTGCATTTAGGAGTTTTTGAAGTTCCTCCTTTACAATTTCTCTGAGGTTAGGGTTCATTCTTCGTTGGGGTTGGCAGACTGGTCGGGATCCCTCCTTGATGTATATACGATGAGTACATAATTCAGGGGAGATTCCTTTCATGTCTGTGTAGTCCCATGCGAATGCCTCTTTGTTTGCTTGGAGTAACTTTATTACTTTCTGTTTTTCATCCTCCGTCAAATCAAGATTTATATTCAGCATTTTACCAGGCTCGATTTCAACTGTTGTGCTCTTGGAAGAGTTACCTAGTGCTGTTTGGCATAAATTTTCATTATTCATATTCTGCTGGGATTTCGGTTCTAGGATTGCAGCGAAGTGATTAGATGTTTCTGGGTTAACCGAAGAGGGTTCAGAGATAAAACTACTAATTAGCTCATCTTCGGTAGAATCTTTAAAGGTCAACGCTTGTCCAATAGTTAATATTGGTTGGGTTTCCTCATCCTCATAGTCTACCCATATAGAATTATCACTGTTAATCATGGGAGTGGCATGGGGATAGAGGGTGAGCTGTTTGGTTTCTTGTCCATTGGAGATGGTCATTGACCCAGATCTACAGCTGATGAAAGCATCTGTTGTAGCCAACCAAGGTCTCCCTAGAATCAACGGATGACCCCCCAACTTTGTTTTGGTTTGTAAAACCACAAAGTCAACCGGGTAGTTCCATGATTCTACAGAGATTATAAGGTCTTCAATGACCCCTTCTGGTTTGATGGTAGAACAGTCAGCTAGCTCTAAGATAGTAGGAGTTTCCCTGATAAAATTTTTCAATTGCAGCAATTGAGCTGTCTCGAGAGTCATGATGTTTATTGCAGCTCCTAAGTCTACTAAGACCTTAGAGATAAAGGTTTTTCCTACCTGGACTGTTACTGTAGGGTGACCAGGGTCACCATACTTGACAGGATCATCTTTTTCAGTCATTAAGGCAGTTAAATCCCCCATCACATGAACTGTGAGGGGGTCTTTGGCCTTCCTTCCAAGTTTCTTTACACACATGTCTCTAATAGTTCTCGCATATATAGGAACATCCCTTAGTGCTTGCAATAATGGGATTTTAACATACAAGTTCTGTAATTCTCCTAACAGATTAAAGGTAGGCTGTTCAGGTACTTTAGTGAGAGTTAGTCTTTCAGGGAATGGTGGGTCTACCGTTTGGTCATTATTGTTGGGTGTTGTTTCTACTGTTTCAGTATTATGGTTAGCTGATTTCTCTTTTCTAGTCTCTTTTTTATCAGAGTCCGTAATATCATCTATAATAGGTTCCACTATTCTCCCTGAGCGGGGATGGATATCATTACATTGCAGGGGAGGAATAGACTGACTCTGAATGTCAATAACTTGCAAGGATTTATTATTCGGGTTAGGGTTAGGTTGTACAGGCAGCTGTGGTCTCATTGCCTGATTATTCGGAGGATTATTTGGTGGTAAAGGAAGAGATTGTTGTTGTTGAGGAAAAGGTATCTGTTGGGCTGCCCAGTTTGGGTTCCATTGATTAAAGTATGGTTGCTGGGGGGCCCAAGGGTTCCACATAGTAGGGTCAGGAAAAGGTTGCTGCATAAGTGGAAAGTTCATTGTGTTGAAGGGTGGGTGTTGCATCTGATTCATGGGTGGGTAAAAAGGAGAACTATTATTCCAACAATTGAATGTTGTATTAGAGCTCGTACCTTGTCTTTGCGGCCATTGCCTCCTCTGAGTCATTAGATACACCGCTTCAGCTTCTTCTTCAGTTGTTTGCAGTGCTGCTTTGATTCCAGGCAAGGAGGGGCATTGCTGCGTTTCATGATCCTTCTCGCAGATTGTGCATATAGGCATCCTATCCAGTGGGCATTCTCTAAGTGGATGTTTCTCTCTGCATTTTGAACAAAAAATCGCCAGAGCAGCTTCTTCTTCTGCCTGTTTCTTTTTAACCTGTAGAGAGTCAATCTGTGAAGCAAAAGAACTTAGCATTTTAGTTTTAAATTCTTCTAATAAGTTACCTATCTCTACTCTTGTTGCTCCTCCACTGGCTGACTTTTGAACCCTTGAATACACATTATCTCTGCCTTTCGATCTGCCTGCCGCTCCCTTGAACACCGCATACAGAGCTTAATAATTTCCTCAAAGGGTTCTTTAGAAATGTCCCCTTTTCCAAGCATGTTCAGCATGTCCAAACAATCATCTCTTACCCCTTTTAGCAGTATGGTCTTCAAAATATCTTTGCTCATATTAGGATGATCAGACCGCTGCAGATTATGCTGTAATCTTTCCACGAAATCTTCTAAACTCTCGTCCTCTTTCTGGACCATTTTAAACAATTCTTCCTTTCTTTCTCTTGTCCGACAATAGTCTTGATACTTGGCCAGAAATTCCTCTTTCATTTGGTCCCAGGTGATGATTGCGTGAGCTCCCAAGCTCATAAACCACCTCAATGCGTTCCCTTTTAGTGTTGCTAGAAACAATTTCAGCTTCTGATTAGGACTTAAGTAATCATAGCTTCTGCACAGTATGTCGAATTCGAAGAGGAATTCGTCTGGATCCTCGGAGGACAACCCATGAAAATTGGGTAACGCTGAGAGTGGAATATTTTTCACGGGGGTCGTTCCTCTCGGAAGTTCCCCAATATGGAATTCCAGGGTAGAGAGCGAGTTTTCCCCTCTCCCTTCTGTTCTGTTATCCTCCATCGGGATTTTTCCTGAATCGCTTGCCTTGTCTTCTATGTCTTCGGGTTCTTCTTCCGGTTCCTCGGTGCACTCTGGTGCTTCCAGCTCCCTCTCAGGTCCTATCACTTCCTCCATCTGCTGGTCTGTTTGTGAGGAGTATTGGATCTGGGGTCTCCGGGAACTTGTCCTCTGTGATACTTCGGCCTTAGAGATGATTTCGTCGATGAAAGTCTTCCTTCCTCCTTTGCCACCTGTAAAATTAGGTTTCTTGTGTCCTCTCATACACCTGTTATTTTCACAAAGAAACCATTAATGCTTTTAGAGTTCTTTAGTTGCCTTCCCCGGCAACGGCGCCAAAATGTTGGCTAGTTGAATTGTTTATGAATTAAACATTCAAGTACCACATTAATTATCGACCAGGGAAAGTCTTTTTATTTCAAAGGCATTGCGTACTGTATGTACTTGGAGTCTAAAAGCATTGAAAGCTGTAGCATACGTAATTCTTACACTATGTCATTACAGGATTCGTTAAAATGAAAGTAATTACTTAAATCTACAAATCTGAAAAACAAAATAATAGACGCTCTGTTGGCAGAGGATCAGGACCCTATCCTCCAGATGGGGACGTTCAACACCTGCCCCTGTAATCAGAATTACTGATGCACACTGCACTCTCATTCACCGGTGAGAAACAAAACTCAAGATCAATGAAACAGAGTACTAGTAAAACAGAGAATACCAGAGGTAATGCTACCAAATCCACACAGAGTGCTGAAAAGAAATTGATGCACACTTACACACTTGACAGGAAAGTAAATGGGTGAATCTTGTGAAGAAGGTGGGCCCAGTCCTTCTCACAAGATTCCCCAGGAAAACGAAGACGAGATTAAGTGCTCAAAACAGTTTTATATTCATCTGCCAGAAAAGATCGAATACAATAGAGTTCGGCCTTGCTGATGTTCTTAAAATCTCAGTTACAGACTGATCATAAACATCAACCCCCCTGTTTCATGTAGATGTCTCCTCTTTATAGAGGAGACAACTATTACAATAGAATATTACAGCCTATTCAGTTAACCTGTTTTATAAAAAATAAGCAATTCAGAGTGCTGTTACAACAGTATGATGATGCATCCTTTTCTTAAGCTTTAGCTGTTGGCGGGTAACTGATTTTGACTGTCTTCTCGGGATCTTCATATTCCTTCGCCATTTCCCCATGCTGCTCATGCTAACTATGTTCTTTTCTTTAGCCTTCCACTTGATTATGCCACGTCACAACTTTCTAGATGGCTGCCATCTGTTGTCCATGGCTGTTACAAAATAGCTTGCTTTAGGTAATTGTTGTTGCTGGTGTTGCAGCAACTGCGTAGTTGCTGTTTCTGGTGTTGCAGCAACTGCGTAGTTGCTGTTTCTGGTGTTACAGCAACTGTTCATTATAACTCCTGCAAGCTTAAGACGATTATTGACAGTTTAGTCAGCGTTTCCAAGGATAAGTATAAAGATATTCACGAATATGAAATAAACAATTAAACATAGACATGCGGAAGGTTACTTCATACCTTGGGATTAATAAGTCATTGTAAAATAAAAGCTTTCACTTATGACTGCAAAAAGTGTAATTATACGGCAAAAGATAAGGTCAAAAATAGGTCAATTGTGAG
This sequence comes from Pinus taeda, assembly GCA_000404065.3. NCBI lineage: Eukaryota > Viridiplantae > Streptophyta > Pinopsida > Pinales > Pinaceae > Pinus > Pinus taeda. Next base: position 94,186 of record APFE031078488.1, on the reverse strand, counting down.
TCCCAACAGAGATATACGCTCAGGCCGAACTGGTGATTGTGGCGCAACTTCTTGATTATGCTATGTTAAGATCGAACTCCTGAACTGGTGTTTTATTGTAACTTTAATATAATTATTGTCTCGACTTCTATTCTCATGTAATTGTTATGTCTTTTGATTCATAAGGTATGGAATTAGCTTAAGACTTGCTCTAGGTAGCGGCAAGGGCCCACCATGACCTGGAATCAAGTCTTGTAACCATTTTAGTATGTAGGAAGTGTGTTTCTCTTCAGTAACTAGATTCACATTTCATTTCCAAGTCGTTTTGTTAAACAATTCTCAGAATTTGAGTACTTTATTTCATACTTAAGCTATTATTTTTTTTTCATAAATTTGGAAAAGAACAAGAAGTATTTTATCGCTTAGTCTTTGCAACCTAAGGAACATTGTTATGAATATATCCTATACATTATCAATTTCCTGATTACATTTTTATAGTCATGAATGGTTAGAAAAGGGAACTTTTCAATTTAAAATGAATTCTTAAGAGAAGCAATTGTCGTGTTTCAAATTTAATCTCTTGTTTTAAACTGAATTGTGCCTTCATTGTTTACGATCATATATGTATACTAGTGACATGAGGCTCCTGTAGCATTGTGCTTTGCGTGGAATGTCCAGAATCAGTAGAGACAGAGTGTTACTTGTTAATGTATGCGCATGTTAATATCTTAGGAATTGTGTGGCATTTACAGCATTGTCATTTTGATTTCCTGTGTGAGATTTATTTGAAGTATAGTGTAACCATTCCTTGAATAGATAACTGGTTATTTTCTCCTTTTCGTAGAAAGTTCTTTACTTAGATTAAAGTTATCTAAATTCATTTGGATTAGCACTGAGTTAGAAAACCAAGCTCTGCCTTTTGAAGTTGAGTGTGTTGAATCAGGTAGAATATAGGGATTGGTTTGAGTTATCATTGAATTTTGTTTGATTCATAGAACCCCGGGGATTAGCTTGTGCAATGATTTTGAATTAGGTTAATGTTAGTTTGGTTTGAAAACATTAGTAATGATAACTATTTGTTTCAATTTTGAATGAGTTCTTGAGTTAAATAAGTCATTGTTAAAATAGAATAGTGATTTGAATCTTGAATGAGATAGATTAGATTATGGTAAAATAGGTTTCTTCACTTCATATTTTCTAGATGAGATCATTAAATATAGGAATTGAGCATTTCGTTTTTAGTTTCATACTAGAACTGTTTAGGGCCTAAATTGGAACGCATTGCAACTCAAATTTTATGAACTCCTGATGAAAGTTTAATTTAGGTAACCCAACAACATATAAACTCCCTAACACCTACTTTGAAGACTTTTTATTTCCCACCATGCTCTATGAGTTCACTACTTTAGTCATAAGTGCCATGTACCCTATGTACCTAAGTGTTTTCTTCTTAATGCTGAGAGACTCAACTCTCTTTTGAGCTCCCTTAACCAATTCCTCAGCCAACTTGGCTTGAACTCTCCCTATACTAGAAGTCTTTGACTGAGTGGTTTCCTCCACTCTCCCTAGGATATGGTCCTCATCATCATCCTACTGGTCAACCCAACTACCAACTAGATTAGACTAAAATTGAGATACTAGTTGAGGCTCCATCATGAGAGCTCTATCTTGCTCACGCTCAACAACCACATCTCTACTCTGGGAACACTCTGCCTTGCTACTCAAGTTTATGCATCCATCAACCTCTAATTTGTAAAGTCTCTTGATCCTAACCCCAATCTGCTTGACTTTTCTTAGAGAAAAATGCTTGAGGTAGGCCTTCCCTTTGTTGAATACAACATCATACCCTTTGCCTTCAATGGATATTACTCAGACAAGGTTTTTCTTCAATCCTCAAACATACATCACATTCTTTAGATGGAGATGGGAACCAAACTCCCTCTTAAACCTCACTATATCAGCTCCTTTGGTCAAGTATTTTTCATCATTGTCAAGCTAGATATGGAATTACATGTCTTTCTCCTCTAAACTACTAAAGGTATATGTGTTCCCTGTCATGTGGAATGAAGCCACTGGGTCAATGTAGTATGCATTATCTTGTATTGAGCTTGCCATGTAAGCTATCAAAGAAAAATCCAATTAAAACTGAGAAGAGAGTGTTTATCTTGTTACCGTTGTTGCAACATGTTTGTTGGATTTCTTGTTTGGACATTTTTTAGCATAATGTCCAAACTCGTGACAATGAAAGCACTTGATCTTGTTAATATCCTTCATTTCCTTATGCCTACACTCAGTTTTGCCTTGGACCTTCTCACCCTTGGCTTTCTTTCCTTTGTCAGCTAAAGCACAATTCTCCTCATCTTATATCCCAAAGACCCCATCCCTTATGTTCCTCCCGAGCTCTTCCCACACAACATCTGACCACAGTCTCTCTCAATCAGGGAGCTTATCTCTGACATTCACTGCATCCTGGAAATTAAGCCAAGATTTGTGAAGCCCAAGAAGAGAAAGGCTCACAAGCTATGCTGGTGGAACTATCTCTCCAACACTTCCAAGTTCATCCCTCACTTGAGAAAACCTGGATAGATATGTAATAATGGGTTCATCCTTGCCTATTCAAATGTTCCTCAATTTGTTTTTCAAAGCAAGTTTTCTAGCATCGCTAATGCTTTAAAATAGACCCGTAAGGTGCTTCCACATCTGGAATGGAAATTCCTTCCCATGTAAATTTGGAACAATATGGTCTCTGACTCCTTCTAGGATCATCCTCCTAGTTTTGGCAGTGTCCTTCCATTGAGGCAGTTGATGTGCATCTGATGCAGCGGGTTTAGGAATACAAGTCTTGATGTATTCCAAAACCCCGTTATAATCTAACACAAACTCCATTTTGTCCTTCCATGCACAAAAATTTGAAGTCCCTTCTAGGGCATGCTCAGTCCTCAAGCCATAGGATGACATGTATCGTGCACTTGTAGAGTTCCTACACCAACTAATCTTCTCTCCAACGCACTTTGAATATGATCTTGGAACTTTGTCTCCATCTTGTTTCTTGCTTTGATACCATGTAGAAAATCCTTGAAACCTTGCAATTACTAATGAGAGCAAACTCATCACAAAAAACACAAGATTTCTCTACCAAAAATTTGTGGAAATAAAACAAGGAATAGAAACACAATCACACGTAGAGTACAATAATTTATATGGGGAACCCAACTGGGAAAAACCCCTCTTGCTTGTATTAAATCATTTGAGTAATTTGATCTATTACATAGAATCTACTTCAAGACTGAAGCTCCCTATAATACTTATCAGCTCTCTATAAGACTTTCCCAACACTTAGGCAAATAAGGCTTGTTAAGAAGCTCTTATTTCCTAACGCAATTCTACCCCTAAAAATAGGGATTTCTCTTATTTCCTTGCACAATTCCCAAGAAAATTTATTTTCTTTCTTCTCAAGCTCTACACACAAAAACATGTGTACCATAATAAATATAATTTTTTCCTTCATTCAACCTTAATAGGAAATTCAAATTGCATGACTTACTAGGGCTAGTTTTAGCAACTGCAACTAGTTAACTGAGAGTAAGTTAATTTAACAAAAATTTAACTACTCAACTAAACTCAAGAACTCAAGTCGATCTCTATTCTAGAACTAGAGATCAATTCATTGATAGACACTCATAATAACTCCACTAGTTTGCTAATTTTAGCAATCAATTGGTCCACAACTCACTGAAAGCCATCTAACTCGAATTAACTAAAAATACCTCAGTGACAGGCCACATCACACAAGTTAACTGACAACTAGCTAAAGCATCTATGAGATTGAGTTCGAATTTGCATCTTTGACTAAGGCACAAGAGGCTATTGTATATCAGTTTGACGTATTGTCTTGTGGTTTTGTTTTAGCATGATTATAATAGTAATTGCATAAATTTGCTTGAAGTTTATACATTTTGAATTTGCAAATTCTCATTTTTAGATGTAGTTTCTTAAAAAAAAAAAAAAATAATAATAATAATAATATATATATGTATATATTTTATATTATTATTATTATTATTATTATTTTGGGGGCTTTCTCTTAAAAAGACATATACATGTTGTGGTCCTATAGACGACTATTCCAGCCTTGTGGCCCCTTGTTTTGATTTGATTTATGTTCATGCCAAAACAAATACATATGTGTGACACCCTTCAACTAGTCAAACTATAGAGTTATATCATTTTGACAACTTATAACCAAAATAAAACAAGAAGGCATTCCTACCTCATCACCATTCAATAAAAAAAAAAAAAAAGACTTGAAATACTAATCTAGGTTAACAACCAAAGGATCGAAACCTATGAAGTGAACACTTTGAACTAGAAGTCCATATATCCGTATTCAACCCTATTGACTAGTTCTAATATGTTGAAAGATCCAATAGGAAGCACCAAGGATTCCTTAGAGAGTTCATTGGCCTTGGAATTTAGTTCTTTAAGCACATGTGAATAATACAACAAACCAAAGGAAAGTATTTCCTCTTGTATGTATTGAAGCAATGGGTGAAGGAAAACATTTTCAACTATAAATTTTTTCATTGGCTAGTTCATTAGAATTATGATTATACTAGGGGATGAATCAGTATAATGGAATATTTTAATAATCATTAACAATATTCATCAATGTAAAGCATTCAACAAATAATCAAATAAACAACACATTGGAACACCAGATGTACGTGGAAACTCATGAAGGGATAAAACCACAAAAATTATGTTAGAATATTGGTGTAGGCTCCAATATACAATTACAACATCTTTATTGGCGCCAATCAAAAGGAGACACCCATCCCCTGATTTGCAAGCACTCACTTACGGGAGGCACCAACCCCCTTTTCTTTACAAGCACTAGCCTAGAGGAAGCGCTAACTCCCTGAATTTTACAATCACTAACCTGAAGGAGACTCTTATCCCCTAAGGTGCAAGCACCAACCTGCTCAGCCTAGCAGATCCTTCTTTCATCTAATTTTCAAACTCAAATTCATAGGATTTTTACTTAAATTTTTGCATAGGCAATAATATTTAGTCTCTAATTAGCTTTATTTCTTCCTCTAACTCAAATATGATCTCACGCATTCAAATATACTCTAGTCTTTTTGCATCTCTTCAGATCATCCATTTTTCTTTTCACAATAGCTCTAGGTTTCAGCCACACTACACACTCAACTTCTACTTAGCAATCTCTGAAACTCTATCTCAATTCTCCAATTCTCTTTAATGTAACAACCTTGGACCTCAATGGATATGCATACTTAACCTCTACACAACACTTCAACATCCTCTGTCTCATATCTGTATCATTTTGGCACACAAATCATACTCATTTTTCATTTATCTCATAAAGTTCTATTGCTCATACTCTTTTCTGTTGCATCTCATATCTCATATCTACATATAATTTCTTTTAGGCTATGATCTTGCTCACATTCTCTTTTATTGAATCACATATTTGAAATATTCAATTTTCAAACTCACTCAACATTCTTCTACTCACTTTTATCTCATATTTGTAACTTTCTTGTACACTACAATTCCACATTTGCTTCAGATCTCTTATAATCAACCAAATCATCCTATGCACAATACACCTAGTCATGCTTTGTTCTAGATCTACATCATTTTATAGTCACGCTATTTATTTTTGTAACATAGCTACCCTCGCAGTTGTCTTTAAAAACACTTGCTCTTATGCATGTTCATTGCACTACTACTTATCAGTTTGCATGAAAACTCGAATCTTACATCGTTTTTCTACCTTATATAAACATTGCCACAATATATTTGCCCCTAAAACAAACTTTAATCCCTTAATTTAATTTTGGCGCCTGAATGTTAAATCTCCATGTTGTAGCCCCTTATTTTCATGATCATTGGAGCATATGACCACAACCTGAAATTGGCGGCTTAGGTTCAAAATGCACTAAGGCTTGGACCCACGCAATTCACCCAATTGTTAAATACCCAATACTTTCTAAAATGTGCCCAGTGACTCAATTGAAATCAATGGCATAACAGTCACTTCAAGCCCCCCTCACCTATCCAAGATTTAACAAAATGGGGGTTCCGAAATTTGCCATAATTGTTATTTAAATAACCACCACCTTTTTGGAGCATGCTAGGTGAACTCGTGCACCAATCAAATTTGACAACAAAAACATCACTTTGGTGCCCACCTACCTATCCATACTTTAATGGGGGGGGGGGGGGTGGGTGGGGGTCCAAGTTGTTTTTTCATTTTCACCCCTACAAACATGGCACCACAGACGTTAATTGGGACCACTAACTATCGTTTTCGCTATGCACTAGTGGCTTATGGATGATTGGCCATGTCATGTCCACTTCACTTCCAAATCACAACCTTCCACGTGTCACTCAAAAAAGGACCACTTAGCCACCAAAAAAGGCCAAATCCACCTGCCACATGTCCTTACCTCAATGTGTCATGTCATTGGCCTACTTACTTTATAGATATCATCCTCCATCCATCACATCATCCTTGAAAGTGAGTGTAAAGGTTCATATAGTAAAGGACCACATAGGGCACCAATAAGATGTTCCAAACTAATGGAGGACAACTTGGTTATAGCATAAAATGGGATGAAACAACAAGTAGATCAACATTGCAGCTAAAGGGTCCCTGAATGGGGTGCTTGAGATGTGACAGGTTTGGTTTTGGGGGGGGGGGGGGGGGCATATGGCCAATGTCCCACAAAGCCTATAAGACGAGGGACACGGCCGTGCATTCCCCATGGTCATTCTACTTGCAAATTGAAGGTGGTGAGGGGAGGCTTCAACATTGATGGGGATAATTAAATTCATGTAAACGAGGAAATTTTGTCATCAGATATTTGTCCAGACATTTCGAATATGGAAATTCATGATGATGCATTGAGATAACCATTCGACCTTATAGTTGATAAGATTCTGATTGTGACAAGGAAAATCATGGTCATTAACACTTTAAATTATTCATCTTCATGGCGAGATATGGGTCTCGATTACATGAGAAATGTTATGATAGACCATCATTATTTATGGCATGGGTTGGGAGTTCTCATAGTAGCTCTTTATTGTTTCCTAGATTGGAATTTTAGTTGCCTAGAGTGGGGTCAAGTTCTCTATAAGGAAATTTGTCTAATTAGTAGGAATCCCTACCTAACTCGGCTCCTTACTGGGTTATCGAGGGCAAGTTTTCCTTGCTCCTAGATTAAGGGTTGTGGGCTTGCAAGATTTATTCGCCATTCTCCATCCCTTTTGGTATTCGCTCCATTGGCTAGTTGGATCCCCTCTTCTTTATCTAATTCCCTTTTTAAGCAACTAAGGGAATTTTTCATTGATCTATCTCTTGACTATAGCAAGGCCTTGTCTTCTCTCGATGAGCACTTATCTTGGGAATCTTTATCTCACAATTACAGTCATTATACCATCATTCATTGTTATGCAACCAGTTCATAAAAGATAGATCAACGACTTAAAAAATATCCTCTTCGAGGGGAAAACCTCCTTTATATTACATAAATGAACAATTATTGGATGATATAGATGATAAGACCTCCTTGGTATATATAGGAGTCTAAGGTGTCACAATATAAACAAAGTCTACATAACAATAATAATGTAAGGGCACAACAATAACAATAGTCGGCTTCTATGGTGGCAGAACAATAACAACATGGGGGATCCATGGGAACAACAATAACAATAGGGGGCTACAATAATAATAACAATAAGGGGAATACACTAGTATTATGGGGACATAACCTGCCCCTCTCCTTTAAAAAAGTGGTGTCCTCAATGCTTGAGTAGTTTTGGATGCTTCTGTATAAAATTCTCATCCTCCCATGTGGAATCTTCAGCGAGTAAATTCTTCCACTTAATGAGATACCCTGAAATTAATTGATTTCATAGTTGTTTGGTTCTTGTTTCCGTGACGGTTTCAGGCTTAAATATGATTTTGCCTTTTTTCTCAAGTTATGGAAACACCAATGGGAGTTTGTCACTAATAACCTTCTTTAAGAATGAAACATGGAAAATTGGGTGTACTCGAAAATATGTAGGCAACTCCAATTTGTATATCATAGTACCAATCTTTTGCAACACCTTGTAAGGACCATAGTACTTGGGCGATAATTTATTATCCTTCTTATCTTGCTTGAGGGGCATTTATTTGTATGGTTGTAGCCATAAAAATACCGAGTCACCTACATCAAAACTCCTTTCATTGTGATGTTGATATGCCTGTTGTTTCATTTGATTCTACGCCAGAGTGAGGTTATCCTTTAAGAGTAGGAGAACTTGTTTTTGATGCTCGATGTAATATTCCACTACTTGGGCCATAGAATTTTCTCTTATGATGTGATGGATGGTGGATGATATCCATAAAGTGCGATAAATGGGGTCATTTTTGCTGCAGTATGGAAGGAAGTGTTATAACATCATTCAGCTAGAGGTAACCACTTGACCCATTATGTTTGTTTATAATATAAAAAGCAAAGAATATATCCTTCCAAACACTTGGTTCACTATCTCATTTTTCCCATCAAATTGAGGATGATAAGATGAGTTATGAACTAATTGAGTACCAAGACAAGGAAATAATCTCGTCCAAAAATTTCGAGTGAAAATGGGATCTCTGTCATTTACAATAATCTTTGGGTTTCCATGTAACTTTTGAATTGTTTCCATAAATGCGGTAGCAACTGTATTGGCTTTAAAAGGGTGATATAATGCAAAAAAGTGTGCATACTTGGTAAGTCTATCAACTACCACCATGATGATACTCTTTCCTTTAGACTTGGGTAAACTTGTGATAAAATCCATTGAGGCCTCCTCCCAATGCTGAATTGGAATGGCTAAACATTGTAACAAACTTGAGGCCTTGTTTGTCTCAACTTTATTTTATTGACAAACCAAACATTGTGCCACAAACCTCTGAATATCAGATTTAAGGCCATTCCAAAAAAAAAAAATCTTCGCCATGTGGTAAGTTTCTAAAAATCCTGAGTGCCCTCCTAAGGGGGAAGTGTGAAATTCCAAAAGCATCTTTTACTTGAGTTGGGAATTCTTACAAAGTTATAAGCTATTTTTGTACCGTAATGGATCATTTTTCCAGCACCGATGTCATTTCTTAAGGTATCACATTCCACAATAAAGGTTTTTGCGAAGTTTGGTGTAGTTAAGACCGGTGCATTGCCTATTTAAGATGTTCAAAGGCCTTAGTTACTTCTGGAGTCCAATAAAATGCATATTTCTTCAGTAATGTTGTTAGAGGTGCTTCTATTCTCCTATAATTCTTAACAAACTTGAGATAATACACTGTCAACCTGAGAAATCCTCGAAGATTATTTATGGTTGTGGGGATTTTCCATTCCTTAATTGATTTAATTTTGTTAGGCTCTACCTTAACACTCTCATGAGATACAATATGACCCAAATTTTCCACCTCCTGTACTCCAAATAAACATTTGGAGGTTTCTGCATATAATTGTTTCTCCTCTAATAGTTTGAGCACCCTATCAACATGTTTAACATGATCCTTCCAATACTTGTTGTATATTAGTATATTATCAAAAAATACTAACACAAATTTTCTATGGAATGGTTTGGAAATGGAATTCAGCAAACCTTGAAATGTGGAAGGTGCATTAGTAAGGCCAAAAGTCATGACCAAAAATTCATAGTGACCCTCATAAGTTATGAATGTTGTTTTCGAAATGTCTTCAGTATTCATTCTAATTTGATAATATCCTAAACGAAGATCCATTTTGGTGAAGCAAATTGCTCCATGCAATTCATCCAACAATTCATTAATGATAGGAATGGGAAATTTATTCTTAATAGTGAGCTTCTTGAGTTCCCTATAATTCGAACACATACACCATGATCCATCCTTCTTATCCACCAATACTACTGGAGCAGAGAAAGAACTTTGACTAGGTTGAATTATACTAGCCTCTATCATTTATGCAACCATACATTTAATTTCACTCTTTTGGGCATAAGGACATCTGTATGGTCTGATGTTTGGAGGAACACTTCCTGGAATCAAATGAATAGCATGATCATGATCATGAATAGCTGGGAGGTCTTTCAGAGTCTCAAATACTTTGGAATGATTGTCCAAGACTTTTTGTAGATCTAGAGATATAGATGATTTCGATGTTTGAGCCTCTAGTGAGCATAATTGTGAAATTACACCTCGTTGTCCTTTCTTTAGAAGCTTTTTCATTCCATTAGAGATGATTATATTTCTTGTTTTCCCTGCAATACCCCTTAATTCAACTTCATTTCCTTCCCAAAAAAAAATCAAGAAAATTTCTTGAAAATTAAAATGTATTGTCCCCAAAGATTGTAACAATTGGACTCCTAGTACAAAATCAGCGCCACCCATTGGAATGGAAAGCATTAGACTATTCAATACATATTCCCCTATGGTTGTCTTGATATTATGTCACTTTCTAGAGCAATTTATAGTTCCTCCCTTTGCAACCATCACTTGACACTATGGTGTTGGATATAAGAAGCAATTCAATTCCTTGTCTATCTTACAATGAATAAAATTATGGGTACTACCTGAATCAATCAACACTATTACCTTTTTCTTCTTGATATATCCTTCTATCTTGAGAGTTTGAGGAGTGGTAATTCCTACCAATGCTTTACAAGATATGGTTAGATTCATTTCTTCCTTCTCTGTGGTTGGTTCCTGGTGTATATCCTCTTCTTTTAATGTTTCTTGTTCCTTTTCTTCCTCCTCTTCACAATCTATGTAAAATAATTTCTTCTCAGCACACTTATGACCATTAGTGTATTTTTTATCACAACTATAACAAATCCCTTTCGCTATTTTTTCCTCCAATTTTTGTGGCATCAACCTTGTAGGTTGTGGAAGGCTAGGATCAGCAACACTTTAACCTTTATAGTTGTAAGTGGCAGACTTCCTTGTTGCCAACATTTTGCTTTCAACTTTTCTTGCCACCTCGAATGTCTTCTCCAATGAATCAAGTTCCCAAAGGTGAACCTCACATTGGATGTTATCCTTCAAAGTCCCTATGAAGACATCAATCATATGCTCCTCTCGAGTATCAGTTACCCTGATATTCAATTTTTGGAAGTCCTCAATGTTCTTCGCCATTGAACCCTTTTGTTTGAGATTTATCAATAGGCTAAAGAAGGTATTGCTCTTTATATGCTCATAATGTGCTATCATTTCCTCCATAAAAATTGACCAAGTTACAAGTGGTTTACGATAACAAATCCATCAATACCATAAAAAGTGATTGGGTTCTAAATATAAAGATGCAATGTGTACATTTTGTGTGTCTTACACATCATGGAGATAAACATATTGCTCCATCTGTAGTATTCGTGTTACCAGGTCCTTGCCATAAAAATTCCTCATATCTATCTTTGGAATGTAGTGGTTCTTAAACCCCACATTGGAACCTCTGAAATCATAATTCATATTCCTTTTGTCCTCATCATGATTTTCATTGATTGCCTTGTCACCAATCAGAAGCCTTTCTTGCAACAACTTTGTCAACCCTTCCAACTTTACATTCATCACATCCATATCTAGTTTAAAAACCTCCAAGTTTCCTTTTGTTTTTGCTTCTAAACCATCCATCTTATATTCTAATTCATTTTTGGTTACTCTTTGCAACAGTGAAATTTGTTGCACTTGGTCTTGTAATTTTGATATATCATGTTGCATTTCTTCCTCTTCTTCATGCATCATAGTATAAATTTTTGGTTGCTTTAGGTGTATCCATTTTTTAGGCATTTTCGAATCAAACAATGATATTTATGATTCACTATGCCCTTTGAATTACTTCAAACTGATTTTTCAAAAAAAAATTATGCAAAATTTAAAAAATACAAACTTTTTCTTGCTTTTTAGGACCTCGATATTAAAGTTGTTGTATATCTGTAACTTCGGATCTCCAAGGTCAAAAATTTCATCTTGTGGTAGCCCTTTGGGTGTTATCTCAAACCCCATAAGTTAGATCGAGATTGGATTCTTCAAGAAATAGTTCTACCCAATCTCCCACGATGACCTAATTATAGACTAGGTCAGTAAAGTGAACCTGTACAGAGTGCCACATGTCATTGTTTCAACTTTCATCCCTAAAAATGATACAATACAAACTAAATTCCATGCACTTTTAGTCACTTCTTACACAATTCAAATATAATTCTCGGAGATAAATTTATGACGATTTTCCCTAGGTCACCTATTTGAGATGGAATTCTGGAGCCTGCAAAAACCCTAACTTCCTCCGATCATATCTTAGAAAATATAGCAAACCAAGATCTAAAATTCACACACGAAGTTCACCAATATTGTTCTCCACAGTAGATTTCAATTTTAGCTTCTAAAGCCTCAAAAAAAAATAAAAAAATAAATAAAAAATAAATAAAAAAAAAAATAATATAATAATAATAATAATAATAATAATAATAATAATTTTAAAGTGAAAAATCCAAGATGGCCTATTTGAAGAAGCGAAACCCTGGAATCCAAAGCTCTAATACCAAGTGTTATGCAACTACCTCACAAAAATATAGATCAACAACTTAAAAAATATCATCTTAGAGGGGGAAACCACCTTTATATTACATAAATGAACAATACTTAGATGATACAAATGATAATACCTCCTTGGTATATATAGGAGTCTAAGGGGTCACAATATAATCAGAGCCTACATAACAATAATAATGTAAGGGCACAACAATAACAATAGTGGGCTTCTATGGGGGCACAACAATAAGAACATGGGGAATACATGGGCACAACTATAACAATAGGGATATATAATAACAATAACAACAAGGAAAATACACTAGTATTATAGGGACATAACATTCTCATATGTGAAGCCATGTTGCGACAAAGGGCCCAATGTCATCGTGGAGTGGCTTACTGCATAGAAGAGGTGGGTCTCGAGCTTAGTTATGCACTGAATCCTTTGTGAGAATCTTTAGAGCATTCTTTCTACTAAAAATTCAAGAAACACTAAGGCTTTAAAGTAGGAAATTGCTAAAGAGAGGGAGTGCTTCATAGACACAAATTTCACCAACAAAGTAGTAGATTTGGTTCTTGATTTTGGACATACCAAGGGATGGTTCAACCAATACATGTACACTACGAATATCTATTTGAACCTTAAGGATTTTTTTGGAAGAGTTCTAATTGATAGAAGTGATGCCTAGCAGGAGATTCTCTTCAAGCTTGATGAAATGCAACAGATCTAAACAAGAGATTCAAGCACAATGAGGAGCATCTAAGCTTCCCACTAGACCTAAAAGGCTCTATTGATGGTAGGAGAACTCCAATTGCGATGGAGGAATTAGATTCCCATTATTTTTATTAATGCGTTCTCAATATCTTCTTTTATTTGTTTTTAGTCGGTATTCGTATATTGTTATAGACACACATGTCTATTAGTTTATCTTATTAGTTTCTTTGAAGAACTTTGTTACTCTTATATTTTGGATGATAAAACAACAATGGTTTTGTCATTGGCCTAGTTTCCCTAGTGGCATACCACGACAAAATAACTATTATATTTATTTCCTTATATAATAAAATTTTGAATCTTAGATTACAAAAAAAAACATTGCAATGAAAGGGAATTTGAAGTGGGGGGTTGGGTCTTTGTGAGTACAACCATATAAACATATGACTCTCAAGCAAAAAAAGAATGGAAATAAATTAGCACCAAGGTATTATGGCCCTTATAAAGTGTTGTAGAGGATTAGAAGTGTGACAAACAAATTAGATTTGCATCCATATTCACATATACATATACTCTTCCATGTTTCTTGCTTAAATAAGGCTACCAATAACAAGATCCCAATCAAAACTATTTTACCAGAGATTAATGAAGAAGGGAAAATCCTACTAGAACAAAAAATTTATCCTAGGAATAATAACTAAGTAGTTGAGAAATTGAACAATTATTGAGTACCTCATCTAATGGAAGAACCTATAATTTGAAGAAGTGACATGGTAAGATGAGTTGTTCATGTAGAAACACTCGCAATTAATCAAGTGTTGAGGACAATGCCTATTTGAAGGGGAGGAGCATGTTAAGCCCTATATAAGTCTGTGATAACTCTAAAACCCCTTATCAAGCCCCATATATTGAGTTATTACATTATGTTGACTAGTACCTGTCAATGCCATTCATTACAATTGTACCCTTTGTCTCATATACATACACTAAGGAGACACACTACAAGGAAAATACCTTCTAGCGGAGGTTATAACGAAGGTTTTTAGCATTATAAAATTGGCAAAAATTGTCAAAAAAACATCCGTTAAAACATTCGTTTGTGATAGTGGATGTTTTAACAGAGATTATGACGAAACTTCATCATAACTGAAAAAGTTTGAGCAGCTAAATGTTTTAGAGGATTTTGTTTTGCGGTGTGCTTCATGGAACAAGTAGCACCAGTGCGCTACATATATAAAAGCATTGGGTTGCATACATAACCAAAAGCATTGAGGCGTTGAATGCAAAGAATATTGGTACCTGAAATGTATACTGCCCTGATGCTTATTTAAAAAAAAAAATGCCCCGGTGCGTTCATTTAAGGAACGACACTAGGGCAAGCAAAAAAAAAATAGTGGACCCGGTGCTTTAGTTTAAACTCGCAGCATCGATGTGTATTGTTTATCTAAATGCACCAGTGCGTTAGTGGTATAAAAGAATTGGTGTTGTTAATTTTAATAATGCACTGGGGTTGGAAATAATATTTTATAGGAACAGGGTGTTAGTTCTATGAAAGCACTGGTGTGTTAAGAATTACAATGCATTAAGGCATTGATTGCAAACAATATTGGTGCTTGAAGAACTAAACACCATGGTGTTGTTGTTTTTCAAAAAGGCACCAGTCATGCAAAAAAAGGTCGCTATGGTGCTTTTATATAACAACGTGCCGATGCATTTCTATGATATGGACGCACTAGTTTTTTGTATGAGATTTTCTTATTTTTTTGAAACATCGACATGTGACAATGCAAATATTGTAATTTTTTAAATCTGTTATTCATAGAAAAATCGACATATATCTTATAAAAATATTCATATAAATTAAAATTCGATTAGTGCATTTGTATATGATGTTTGGATTCATTTGTTATATTATCAAATTTTGGATCTCTTCATCATAATATTTAATCATCCATATATTTAATTGGTGGCATAACATTTCACAACGACATTGGATAACACAATAGATAAATTAAAATGCATTTTACTACATATCAATAAGAGGCTCTTTGTCATACAAAATGGGATTGTTATTGGTAACCCCTTGTCTTTCAATTAGGATGCTATGTTCATTACATTAAACAAAATGTCTAATTTTCACAGACAATTATTTCAACAAATACAACAAGTTGCATTGATATCCAAATAGATCATCATTCTTCACTGGAACTAATGTCAGTGCTCGAGCTGCTTCCATGACTTGGGATATTTTAATGAATGTTTTGTTAATTCATCGATTGTTTTCATCTTCTTGATCTTGTTCCGTCTGCAAACATAAAAATAAAGTGTAATGAGTGTATCTATATTGGTTGATAATAATGGAAATTCAAATAAATAATATACATCAATGTAAATCGAATAACAATGTACTATAACAAGAAGTGACTCATAAACTCTACACATGGTTTCAAAACCAAGTCTCATGGCTTGTTGCAACAAGTCTTCTGTTGGCGTAGTTCCATACTTTGTTTCCTGCATGTTTTAAACCGAATTATAAATCATAGATTTAATATAAATGATGTTTTTTGTTCTATTAATTATAAACTCAAAGAAGTAAAACAACATAGATACTTACAAATTCTACAATTAATTTTTTTTATATGCCAACATATGCTCACAACCCATATTTAACTCAATGTCAATCAGTTCTTTCTATGGCTCTTCTTTGTATGTTAGCACCTATTTTAAGACATTCAAGGATGGTTGTTGTAAAACAATTTAAAATATACAAAAATGAAGCTTTGAGTTGTTATGAGGAAATATTAACAATTATCGACAAATTTTGCTATCAACCCTTTTCTTCCTTGTCGTCCTTTTTTATGTGTTGAATGAGTTCCATTTTGTTTTGTTTTCTACAAGAAAATACTTGAAAATTAATATTTAATACTAAATTATTATTTTTATATGTACAAAGTCAATCGTGATTACATACACTTGAAGCACGTTGTTGTTGAGATTACTCCTCTTGTGATGCAATTATGTCCATTTTTTTGACCATATCCTTGTACACTTTTTTAGACATTCCTATTGTCATGTTTCGCATATTAGCGTTGTTGATATTTTGAGATTTTCATAATCTTACTGGCAAAAAAAAAAAAAAACTATTTTTATATTGATATATGAAAACTAAATATAACAAAATTGATATTAATAAATGAATGGTTTGTAGTAATATATACGTATAATTCTAGAAAATCATTTTAATTAGGAATATTACCTTTTAAATTATTCTTTTTTTGGTATGTTTTTGCTATTGCGAGTCTCACATGTCCCATTGACCATTGCTCGGAAATGTTTCCTATAGCTAAGATATAATTTGGTTTTTAGAATCATTAGATTGCTTTTTATATTGTAAGTGGAAAGTACCTCTATATGTTCATTCCACTAGATCCCTCATAGTTTTGGAAAAAAAAACCTTTCATTAACCTTTAACACCACTCTAAATGAACTAAGGACCAATTCATCGTCATTTAAATGTTCTATAATTTTTCTTTTCTTAGAATGACATTAATATTTTCCTTTGTTGTTGCTCCTGTATAGCATTAAACATATATGACTTAATGGATTGTTTGAAACATATTATCTAATATTCTTAAGAATATTTAAAAAAAAACAAACAAACAAAACAAAAAACCCATATTAAATAGTATTTTTTCATTCACTTGATTGATCCTTCTGCAATTTTTCTATCGGTCTTTTACACTCTTCTACACATAGATTAGAAATAATCTTATCAACATTTTTCATTTTGTGGCTCTACATGACACACATTAACCAATACATATTAGTTAAACTTACATACAGTTCAAACATACTA
This sequence comes from Pinus taeda, assembly GCA_000404065.3. Classification (NCBI taxonomy): domain Eukaryota; kingdom Viridiplantae; phylum Streptophyta; class Pinopsida; order Pinales; family Pinaceae; genus Pinus; species Pinus taeda. The sequence goes on along the minus strand of APFE031078488.1, from coordinate 77,065 downwards.
ATTTTGTAAAAAATTACAAAGAACTTGCATTCTCTACTTTTTACAATGTGATATCATTGTGTCGACCAATATTTTTGTTACTTGACACCTTCTCACACATGTTTTTTATCAATATATAACCATTACCATTTAATACATAATCCATTTAATATATTTTATAATAATTTTCATCCAAAAAGATATCTTATAACCAGTGTGTTTATTTGAATAAATGAATAAACTCACTGATGTGTTTATTCCATTAAATACACTAGGCATTTAATTGTTCGGCACCGCAAAAAATGATTTTTTTTTAAATAATTTAAAATTATGACGTTATTATTTGTAATGATAAATGCACCGTAATGACTTAACGGTGCTATTTAGCAAAGGCGCGTCAGTGAGCTACATTACACATGCAACAATGATGAACATACTAGACATAAATGATAGTGTTATAATATATCAGTGTGTTGTATTACATAGAGCACACTGGTGCGTTACATTACACAGGGTGCGTTGCGGAACATATATCCGATTTTTTTTTAAATGGACAGTGACAACAAGGTTTGGATCTAATTCAATAAGTTAAACCCCTACTTTACATGTCAAACGCCCTATATATAGTAAGAACACAAACCCATTAAATCTAAAATGCCTAAAATGAAAAACCCTAATTGTGAAGTGGTAGAAGGAGTTAAACCCTAATCTGAAATTTTGCAGTCACATAAGCAACAAAAAGCAAGGTTTTAAGGTAAGTATTGAATTTTTTTTTTATTTTTTTTGAATTTTAATTCAATTTAAATAAGAACATAGATCGTACAAAAAATTACTAATAAAATCAATAGTAAAATTTTTATTATATGGGGTTTTTAATTTTTATTTTTTTCCCTGAATTGTGAATAAATCTAACATAAATTGTAAAAAAAATTAACAGTAAAATCTACACTGAAATTTAATTTTTTTTGTTATCCACGGTTTTGAGTGAATCACCACACCTTTCAAATATTGATCTTTCTGCAATTCTAAAATATTTTGTTGTTCCCCAGCACTCCTAATATGTCTCTCTTGCAAATTATCTATCTTTTAATTAAATCCTAATAGAAATTGTAAAAAAAAACTATTAGTAAAATAAACAATAAAGATTAATTTTTTTACTACGTAGGGTTTTGAGTGAATCACCATACAGTTATGTTGCTCCAAAGTATTATGTTGTTGCACAGTGCTTGTGCTCTTAGTATATTTCTCTTGCAAATCATTCCCTTGAAATTTTGGGAAAAATAATAAAATAGCGAATAACCTTTTAATATTTAAAAGATTTTATGAAATTAGATTTCGAAAAATTAATTGTCGCTCATTTTTTAATTTTAAAAAAAAAAAAAAAAAAAAAAAAAAAAAAAAAAAAAAAGAAAGAAGTGTTTTTTTTTCACTTTATCTGAACATCGGCGTGTTCGATAGTTAAAAGCACCGGTGCGTTTATAAAAAACGCACCGACATTGTCGGGGTGCCAAATTTTTTCAATGCATTGACATGATACATATTTTTTTATAGATGAGGAATGACCTATTATAGAGTTTTGTGAACCCAATGTTTTGGACTACCAAGTGAGTCCATCATCAGGGGATGCGTCAATATATATTCATTAGATTTTAATGATTTATCCAAGAGCTCTATTTAGGGTGAGTTTCACTCTGGATAATCTTAATTTCTGGAACTCTGATGCGCTGTCCATCATGTCCCTTCCATGGTAGGACTTGATGTTGTTAAATAATGAATACATACAGGTGAGGATCAGATGAGGAGTAACCTGTTATAGAGTTTTGTGAACCCAACGTTTCGGACTACCAAGTGAATCCATCATCAGGGGATGCGTCAATAGATATTCATTCGATTTTAATGATTTATCCAAGAGGTCTATTTAGGGTGAGTTTCGCTTTGGATAATCTTAATTTCTGGAACTCTGATGCGTTGTCCATCATGTCCCTTCCATGATACATATTATTTTTTGCAATCCTGAAACGATGCGATTAATTTTTTTAACGCAATTGTGTCATTTGTATTTAAATCCATCGGTGTTGTAGTTCTTATAAGAGCACCGAGATGGTTGAATTCATTTTAATTTTTTTAATTTGGGAAACAGATGTGTGTCAGTGTTGTTTCTTTTTAACATATTGGTGTGTTTTTGTACAAGAGCACTGATATGATAACATATTTTATATTTTTTGTAATGTTGGATACCGGTATGGTTTTATTTGAACACTTCATTGTTGTTATGATTTAAATGTATCGATGTGATTTATTTTGATAAGCGCACCGGTAGGATTTAAAAGTTATCTGAAATTTTATTTTCACACAAAATGGCATATTAATGTCAAATTATCCTTTAGGACACATCCGCATGAACTACAATAGGTCATAGTATATATTTTGTGCTTAAAGATGCTTTATTCTTGAAAAATAGTTTGAAAAATATATTGAAATTCATGTTGTGGTTATATGGTTCTCAAAATTAATTTTAGACATGCACACAAAATTTTATTTCTGATTTTTCTCAAATGCACGAACATATATCAATAATATCAAATGGCCAATTCTTCAAATTCCAACTCATTCCATATTGTTTATCAAAGTCCTTTGTGGAGTTCTCCCTTTCCATCTCCAGCAAGTTTAGATTTTATTTATATTTCGATTATCTAATTGATTATATTTTTTAATCCTTGTCAATTTGAATAAAAATGTATCCAATTTTCCAGGATCCTCATTCAGAATCAAGTTCAGATGCAGAATATACTCTCCCATTTCAAAAATGTCAAAAACCCTTATTGGGAGCAGCATATAGCAAGTAGTTGGTAGATAAAAATGGATATTCTCTTCGCCCTGTCAATTGGAACATAGCATCTTCCAATCGTAATCCTGCATTAATGATGATAATAATTGTTTGCTATAATGTAATGTGAACAAACCAATTACATTGGCATGCTTACTAATATCATTGATATTGTACTAATGCCTTTCAATATTTTTTTTAAATTAAGATTCTAGTGATGATGAGCGACCCACCTACCATCTTTCGATGCATCCCACTACAATGTCAACTCGAGAGGAGACTACATTAAAAGCAAGACTCTGAGAGGAAGCATACAAAGAATGGTTGAATCAACCACCTATTCAATTCCCACTATCTCCATATTCACCAATAAGGAATGACTACAAAAATAATAGTTCTTCATCACAAGTTGGAAATAGAGGCTAGTATGGATGATTACTTATGGGATACGACTATCATGGATGTAATGTAGTTAAATTCATTCTAGAACAATTATCTAGGAGATGATGCTTATATCATCAATACGTTATTCGAAAGCCTAAAATCTTCTTCCACCACCCCTCTCTTTGGACCTGGCAATAAATTAAAGTCTACTTAGTTGGGAACAAAGATATTGTTGTACAAATTGAAAGCAAAGTTTGGCATGTCGAATGCATGTTTCTCGGTAATATTGATGCAATTCACTTGCATGATCAATCAAGTCCCTTATATTTTGAGAAATATTGTCACACAATCAACATTAAAAATGGTCAATTTTACAAACTTTAAATATTGACATTGCACAATTATATTCCCCACCAACTGCAAGTTATTCAAAGATAAAGTTATTTCGGGTGATAATGTCTTGTTGGGTCGCTGCGAAGAGGAAAAGTAGTTTTTGAAAATGTTGGGTGTTGAGTACATATTATATCATGCATGTCCAAATGATTATATTATATATAGAGGAGAATATGCAAACAAAGAGATATGTCTGAAATGTGGGCATGACAGGTACCGTAATTCAAAAAAAAGGGTAAATCACATGGTCCTCCTCATAAGATATTGAGGCACATGCCTATAATCCCACGGATTCAAAGACTCTTTCATTGCAAATAATTAGCTATGTCGTAGTGATGGCATGCCTCACTCAAAAGTGAGACAAGAGTTATGTGAATCCCAATAGATTCAATAGCCATGAAGCATATAAAGGATACATAGCTTAAAAATTTCAAGAATGAAGTACCAAGTCTACAACTTAGCATAGCCATGGATGGCATTAACCCATATTCCCTCCAAAACACGAACTATTTTGTTGGCCTATAGTAGTGATCAATAACAATACCCCCCCCCCCCCCCCCCATGGTTGTTTGTGAAGAATGAACATCTTATGTTGGCTCTTATAGTCCCTGGGAGAATATAAGTTGTTACACGTCATTTTTTAATGACCATTGGCTTGGATATTTAGCTATCCATAAACGTGTTCCAAAGTATCCCCTTGCAAGGCTAGAATCCAAACTATCCCAAAGAGATAAAATTCCTGGATCCCACGACTCAAAAACCTATTTTTGGCTTACTGTGTAGTTCCCTAATCAATTTCTGTGCATATACAAAAGAGTCTATTAGAAACTACGCATAAGTGTGCTTTATCTTACATTGTGGCCTACACACATGACTTAACACATGTAAAAATAAAAAGTAAGTCTAGAAGTGTTGTTAGTCAAATCTTTTCCAACTAACAAGCTTCGAATGGATGCTTATTCAGCCCTGATCACTCCCATCATGGAGCTACCTCCCTCTCTTTGTGGAACCCCTATCTCACCATTAGGGGATCTCATCCCTTTGGAAATGGATCCCAAACTTCTCCCTCTTGGCCTATAAAGCTAACACATGTCTGAGGATTGAGGAGGATTGTTGGAAGTAGGCTTATGCTGCAGAAATAAGGTTGGGAGGCTATTCATTCAAGGAGAGGGTTGGATATTGTGAGAAGAGACTTGTAACATCAAGGCTTTGAGGTTGTAAGTTTATTCTCCATTTTATTAATATTAAAGCAATTGTTATTTCCCAATTATGTCTTCTTTGATATCATTTGTGGGATTCCTTAATCACCCACATAGATTATGATTGCATATTGATCAATTTATGATATATGATTGAGTTAACTAGTTCACTTATATTTTATGTTATATATTGGATGCTTTGATCTTGTGTTTGTTTCTAACTATACAGATCACCTTCAGGACATCATGGAGAAGTTGTGGGAAGTACTGAAATGATCTCTAAAGCATCAAGGAGAAGCGAATGGTCAAAAGCTCTAAAAGGGACTTCATCAGGCATTTTGAATAATGGTAAGTGACCTCTCTCATAATATTTGTTTCAGACAATCGTAAGCTAGGGAAAGGTAGCAGTTCTTTGTTGTTTGTTACTAGATTTCTTTGAGGTCTAAGGCGATCGCTCTTGTCTACAAGATGGATTAGTCCACCTAACAAATTGGCAACTCAACTAGGGAACGTCTCACTCTCCATTATTTTTTTTATTTGACCTTTTGATCCTTCTACAGAAGCCCTCTCTGAGTGTTTGGAAATGTTGAAAATCTGGATTTTTTGTTTTATTTTTATTTTTTCTAAAAAATTCTCACTGTGTGCACTTTAGCTTTAAGCACAAAGCGCACTTCTGCGCACTTTTCTTTCTGCAACAGTACGTATGCGCACTGGTTTGTTCTATCACCTGCACACATACCTGGAATTTTTGAAAAAATCAGTTTATCCTCATCAAGTCCAGAGTGTTTGGTTTTTCATGTTTAGTTACACTTGTATGTATCCTCATTAAGTCTTTGTCAGCCTGGTTGAGTGATGTGAAAGGATTTTCTTGTAATTTTCTTTTCTTTCAAATTAGGGTAAAGTCTCATCTTGTGAGCGTTCGATCTATGAAAACATATATCATTTGGTATTGCTTTGTTATCTATATGTCTTTCTTCTTTTGATTAGATCAGGTCTTGAGTTTATTTTTCTCATTTGTGAAATATTGTTTCGTGAGTGAAAAACAATGATTTACAAGAATGAGTATTTTTTGTGAAAAGTACTTCTTATGCAAGTTAAGAAACGAAAAATCAATTTTCTTTCATTGTTGAAGTGTTTATGAATTGTACTCTTGACTGCAAGTGAATTCATAACATTCAATAGGGGAAATTCATTTTAGTGTTCATTGGTTTCTTCTTGAATTTTGCAAATTTCCAAGTGATTGTATGTCAAAGAGAAGTTTCTTGATTTTTTGTGTTAATGTGCAAAGTTGAATTTTGAAAGTTAATTTCAGTATTTGGGTAATTCGAAATTGGACATCTACATTTAGGGAAAAGGGATATAGTGGGAATTTAAGAGTTTTTTACATTTATGTTGAAAAGTTGAAAGACACTTTCCTTACTTCAAAATGAAATTAATTGAAATCAAAAGATTGCAATTTCACCTTCGATTGCATTAGGATTTGCGTCAGGTCATAATTCCATTAGTTTCACATATGTCACCTTTGAGTAAATAACAACTCTTATAATAAATGCTAATAAAATCAATCTAGAATTTTTTATTTTTGTTTTAAGGCTCTTTTCCACCTACATTAGATCAGGTTGTACGGCTTTGGAATAGGGAAGTGAGTTAACTTTCCAAAGTTGCAAACAAACATTAGCATCTTGCGATAGGGAGAAAAGTCCATTTAATGCAATTTTGCTCTGGGAAGCTCCCCTTACAAAGGATTCAAGCACAATATCATATTGGACCCAGTGGAGTGATCGAACCCACTTAATTGGTTACGGTAGAGTGATTTACACATATTAAAAATGGTGTCGAAAGGTACTTGGGAGTCACTTGGAAGTAAACCTAATATTAAACATGTTAAGGAACTTTCAAGGGGATTGAGCTTTGTTACTTTGCCCTAGCGTGTATGTCCAATCTATGACTGTTTCCCACGTTAAATTGTTTTACATGGTAACCTTAGAGACCATAACCTTAGGGCTTTTACCCAAGGTGACGACTAAGGGGAAGTCTCTGTTGTACCTAGAATAGACGTTTCAAAAGGTTCACCAATGGTAATTGGAGTATGAGTTGAATCTTCCTCCTCGTTCCCAGTAATATCTTTAAGGCTAATTAAGCCAAGAGGTAATCCAGTCGTAATTATCAGCTTCCTTCGAGGGGAAGGTGGAGCAGGAGTAGGAGCTATAACAACCAAAGGTGATTCAAGTTGAGAAATATCAGAATTAGGTTCTTCTAATTTTGGTTCAGTTAGTTCAGTGTCTGAAACTTCACTAGTATCAGATTCACTTTGAACAACTTCGGTAATTTTTGGGCTAGAATGAACTAAGTCTAATTCTACTTCTTGTGTTGGATTAACTTCAGTTTCTACTATCTCATATTGTAAAATTGTAGATGTTTCAGGTTGTTCTAAGGTTGTATATACTCTTTATTTTGACCTTTCAATTTTTATCTTTTCCAATTGACTAGGTGTATATTCAGGGGTTTACCTTGCATTCTACACGAATGCCTTGGTGAATTAGACAGGATGAAAGTTTATCAATAAACCAAAAATTTTTCACAATCCAATCCTAAGGTATCTAAAAAGTAAAAATGAACAATTAACATGTCGTAAAAAATCTAAGGATTCAAACCATGTAAACAAGCTTTTCACAACGAAATCACTAGTTGCCGACGAAACCCAATGTCCCAGAGATAAAAGTGAAAAGTGGCTATAGATAGAGCAGGTGGAACCAATTACGCTATCAACCTGCTTAATAAGCCCTTGCAACAATTGTAGCTTTGTATTTGTCTATGTTTCCATCAACAAGATGTGTGATTTTATAAATCGATTTTGAGGTGACAACTGATTTTTCACTTGGTCTAGGAACGATTTTTTAGGCCCCATTCTTCATGATGGATTGATATTCTTCTTGCATCACCTTCTTTCATCGTTCTTGATGAGCAACTTCTTCAAACGTAGTTGGTTCAACTTCTATCAATTTTGTCATGTATGTTGCATATCCTAAATATCTCTTTGGTCTTTGCTTTATCTAAAGTTCCTTTAGTAGCTCCATGCCCTTCAACATCTTCAAGTGTAGCTTTTAACCAATTTGGCCTCTTCTTTGTTTCGGGAATGATCACAGGTTGAATATGCTCACTTGGTCCTTGTTCTTCTTCTTCTTGGTTTGTAGTTGTCTTGTCATAATGCTCTTCTTCTTCAAATAGTGGTACATCTTCATCATCAGATTCGATTAGTATATCCTTGGATATTCTGCAGGCATTATTTTCATCAAATATAACATCCCTGCTAACTTCAATTTGTCTTCCTTCCTTGATGTAGATTCTACATGCCTTTGAAGAAAGACTGTAACCAAGGAAGATCCCTTTTATGCTTGTAGAATTTTCTTTTGCTTGTATTTTGGAACATGGATGTATGCAGGACACATAAAGATTCAGAGATAGTCTACACATGGCTTCTTCCCTGTGAATGCTTCTTCCGGTGTCATATTATCAAGAATTTTACGAGGATTTCTATTTTGTGTATATATTGTTGTCATTGTTGCTTTCCCCATAGAAATTTTGGTAGATCTTGATCAAATATCGTAATTTGTACACATTCTTCAATTGTTCTATTTTTCCTTTATGAAATTCCATTTTGCTTGGGGTTGTAGGGAACAATGAGCTCCCTCTTAATACATGCTTCTTTACAATATGCAACTAATTCTTTTGAAGTATATTCCCCTCCAATGTTGGATCTCAACGTCTTTATTTTTATTTCGGTTAAGGTCTCCACCTCGGATCTAAATTCCTTGAATTTTTCAAATACTTGATTCTTTGTTTTGAGAAGATAGAGCCATGTCTTTCTAGAATGGTCATAAATGAAAGTTACATAATAAAGATGGCCTCCAAGTGATTTGTTAGAAATTGGGCCATACACATTGGAATGAATGAGGTCTAATATATCCTTAGACCTTGTATCACTACTTGTAAAAGGTTTCCTTGTATTCTTTCTCAAAGCACATCCCTTACACACTCCTTCATGATCTTCCTTGATGTTGGGGATGCCCTTTACCGTTTGACTAAATGAGGGTATTATATTGTAATGAATATGCCCATATCTTCTAAGCCATAGTTCAATAGGATTGATTTCCATGTGAACTAGGGCTTGAGGAGATGGAGCTATATCTCTATATAGCCTTCCTTCACAAACTCCATTAACTTTTGTTTTTTCAATACTTGAATCCTTTCCCTAAACCAAAACTTGACCATCTACAAAGGCAACCCTATCTCCTTTATCTTCTAAACAAGAAATGGAAAGTAAATTCTTTTTCAATCTTGGGACATAGAGTATGTTGTTGAGGTGTAGCTTTGCTCCACTTTCTAGCTTCAGTGATGTATATCCAAGGCCCTTGATTGCATAGTTGTTGTTGTCTCCTAGCTCCATTGCACGTGATGATGGTTCCCTTGATAGAGTATTAAGTTGTCCACTTTCTCCCATCATATGTCTTAAAGCTCCACTATCAATGATCCATGCGTTGTCATCATCAGGAGTACCTGTAAGTGCATCCAAGAATCCTCCACTCTTGACTTTCCTAGATAGATTGTAGATGGTTCTTCCAATCCAACTTCTGACAATTCTTATGATATTGAATCCCATATTCAAGTAACTTGTCATAGACAACCTTTTTGGCCAACAAAGTGATCTTCAACCTTCTTCGACCTTAGTTTTGATACCATGTTGAGAAATCAATGATTATAGGAATTAGGGTTTGATTCCTCTTTCTTGATAATTACTTGTGAATTATGTTGGCTTCTTTTACTTCTTTATTAGTTTATCTTTCATCAAGAAATTACCAAATTAAATGTATAGGAAGACCACAAGAACAAGAAACACAAGATGTAGGCACTCAACCAAGGCAAAACCCCTTGAAGGGGAAAACCCAGTCCAACTATTATACTAATAAATTCAAATCAAGGTAAGACTCTTCAAGACCTCTTAGACCTAGACAAAGACCTCCTTCAACAACCAACTCAACCCTTCCCTTCAAAAGATGATCTCTGTCAAAGTCTTAAAGTAATAACTCCCCAACAAATTCAATAACAAAACTTCGACTCCCAACAACAAAATTTCAGACCTGCAGTTGACACAAAATTTTGGCCCTAAAAACTGCCTAGAAACTTCACATGTGTGAGAGATAGCCCAAAAATTCAAATTAGATCTTCCTAGAAATTTTTGTCCTTCTCCAACCACTTCACTCTCTTTTCTGCCTCTCTTCCTTGAAAATCGAACTTGTTGAGTGACTTTGACCTACCCATTCATTAGAAATGGAAACAAAATAGAGGCTTGGAGGTTGAAGAAGCTGGATGGCACGTTACCCCTGACAAAGCTTTCCTTTGGAAGAGATTGTACACTCAGGAGGAATTATCTCGGTAGTGTTAATCTTTCCCAACCCTTGTTTCCAAGAGCCTTTGATATTTGCAATGCTCGATACATGTACCATGGGTGCCAAGGTATTAATGAGATGCACCAAGTGGAGGAGGGTTGGCCTTGCTTCCCCCCTTGAAGGAGTAGGGTGATGACAGAGGCCCTGACCCCCCTCCTCCATCGCATGTTTTACAGGAATGCCACCTTGATCAGGAAAGTCTGACATTACTCTTTGAAGGGTTCACCTTTGACTTAAGACTAACCTTAAAGGCAAACCTTTTAGGTTCATGTCAAAGTAGTTTCACTTTAAAATGTTGTAAGAGACGAGGTTGCAAGGAAAGGATTAAATGGTAAGTTGTTTTTTTCCTTCCAACAAGGGTATAAGGAAAGGATTAAGTGACACTTTTTTTTGTTTTTTAAATATTCCCCTACAATTTATTTTTTTCAAAGAAAAACTATTTTGTTACATGTGTAGATTCAAATTTTTAGATAAATTTATAAAATTATGTTGAAATTTAAATTAAAATAGCTATAATATTTTTTCATTATAATACAATACATTAAAATTATTAAAAAAATGATTATTATAAGTATTAACAAGTAAATATAAAAATTCATAGTATGATAATAATATTATATGTACGAGTTTATTTATTTATTATTATTATTATTATTATTATTTTTGTGACTAGAGGAATTTGCAATTGGGTTGGTCTTGCACTTGTTTGACATGGGTTGATTCCAATAGCTACCACTATAACTCCTAGGTGTCTAGGTATGCCATTTCCATTGGCACAGGTGAATTGGGGGATTTGATCCTCCAACATCCTAACACATAACACTTCATTTTCATGGTTATCCCCAATTAAACTACCCCCAAAGACTCTAATTTACCCCATTCCTACTTTAAAAAAATTATTATATTAGAATATATATATTCTCACATATTTTTTAAAATGCAATTATATTAAATTATTTTGCTCTACTTATTATAAAAATAAAATTATTTAAAAAAAATATTATTATAAATAATTATAAAGTAAAAATATTAAATTAGTTATAGTAATAATTGTGAAATTTCTTGATATTGTTAATGTGTGAATGGATTGAGGATAGTGTTCAAACATACATAGAGGCCAATATCTCTTGGAGAGCCAAAATTCTTATTGCTTAGTTAATGACTAATTCTCATCAACTCTGTTGTGAAACAGGGCGCTGGAAAAGGGCAAAAGAAGTGTGGGAGGAAAGAGGATGCATTTTTTGTTCTTCCGGAAAAGTGGAAACATAAAATCATTTCATTTTAAAATGTGAGGCCTTCAAAGACAACAGGGAAAGTTATGCAGATATGGCAGCTATCTCTTGGGATAATCTATTTAGCGAGGGGTTTATCAAGAAGCTGGGAGAATTTATTGTGAAGCTTCACAAAAAAATGGCCAAATACATAAAGCAAATGAAAAAGCAATCTGTCCTAGAGGCTATCTTTAGCCTCTTGGAGGTTAAAATAATTTCTTTCTTTCTTTCTCGAGGGACTAAAGAAAGTTAAGTGATTAGAAAATAGAGCATGTAGGGTTTTTAAAGTGAAGTGGAAGAGGCATTAGAAATGGTAAGTCAAAAAGAAACACTAGGATTGTTAGGTCAAAAAGAAATGTTAGAATTATGAAAACTAAAAGCAAATGATATAATTATAGAAATGAAAATCAAAGAAAGAAAGAAAGAAAGCTATTTTAAGGTCCACCAGGCTAAAGATAGCCAAGTTAAGTGATTAGAAAATAGAGCATGTAGGGTTTTTAAAGTGAAGTGGAAGAGGCATTAGAAATGCTAAGTCAAAAAGAAACACTAGGATTGTTAGGTCAAAAAGAAATGTTAGAATTAGGAAAACTAAAAGCAAATGATATAATTATAGAAATGAAAGTCAAAGAAAGAAAGAAAGAAAGAAAGAAAGCTATTTTAACGTCCACTAGGCTAAAGATAGTCTTTGGGACATATTGTTTTTTCAACGCATTAAGATTTTTATTTTATTTTAAAGATTTTGAATAAATTTAAAAGAAATCGTTTTTTTTTTTTTTTTTAAGGAATTGAAGATACAATTATCAAATTCATTCAATTAATGAAATAAAGAGTGAGTTTTTTTTTGGAAAAAAGAAAAGAGTTGGAGAAAGGGGTTAAAAGATAACAATAATAATTATTATTATCACTTAGCTTCTTTGGTCCATAAGGATGGGTGGAGTGTCCACCTGACACTTGGGACACTATCTTCAATCATTCACACAAAACAATATCCATAAATTTATGTATTCAGGCTTTTGTGATCCATAATGAATTAAGCAAAGTCTTTCGATAGAAATCACATAAGAGAAATTTTTGGCAGACTTGTTTCTGGTCCTGATGATGAACCACACTTGTTGGTTTGAAATGCCTTGGCCAAAAATTTATCTTATGTGATTTCTACGAAAAGACTTTGCTTAATATCCATAAATTTCACCATTATCACTATTATTATTATTATTATTATCCAATTTTAAGGTCACAACCAAGCCAAACACCAAATTGATGTATGAGACCCCCTTGTTTGTGGGACAATGGACCCACCTCGGGTAGAGTATGTATGCCTTCGTAGACTTAGCAGTCAAATTCTTGCGCGAAAGTGGGTCCTTTTTCCCACAAACAAGGGGTCTCATACACCAATTTGGTGTCTGGCTTGGCTGTGACCTTAAAAATAGATATTATTATTATTATTATTATATTAAAACTATTTAAAAATTACTCTCCATATATATATATATATATATAATATATATATATATATAATATTAAAATTACTTAAATATTGTATTATAAACTTAAATAAGAATAAATTATAATTCGATTATGGAATATATTGAAAAAAAATTAATAAAATAGAAAATTGAGCCGAGAGAGTTCTCTAGTCTAATATGGAAAAGATGTCATAATACATTATTTTGTTTGGTTAAACATTTAACCTCCTTCAAATTACATATATACAAAATTAAAAATAAAATAAAATAAAATAATAATTAAACCACACTAAAATTCATATATTTACCAAACATTTTTTGAAATCCCTAAAAATACAAACTTTTACTCAAAAATAAATTCGATCTCTCTTAGTCTGAGCAAATTATGAAATCTCCATTAAATAATTTTTTTTTTCGATAACCATGAGAAAGAAATAAAAAAACATAAAATATAACTCAAAACAACATAAATTAACTTTTGAAATGATACTTTATTTTATCAACAACCACAAACAACTCAAAACAGGGGGTTTGATAAATATGTTAAACTACCCCTATTTTAATAACACAACAAACCCTTACTCGTTTCCGACGAGATTGAAATTTGAAATCGAAAAGACCCGTCAAATGGTATCCACTGTCATTCTTTTAAAGAGAGAAATATTTACCGTCGTAAATAAATTTTATCCACAATTTACCCGATAAATCACTCTTTTCCTGCCCAATTGGTCTCTCCCTTTCAAGGACTCGTGTCCTCCGTCCAAGATGCCCCATCTAGATATAATGTGTATATATCCCCCATATATATGGTGAATAGCTTTTTATTGGTCTCTCCCTTTTAAGGACTCGTGTCTTCCGTCCAAGACGCCCCATCTAAATATAATGTGTATATCTCCCCCATATATATACGCCATGGTGAATAGCGTTTTATTGGTGTTTCACTTGTAAGAGATACATTTGTTCGTCAAAGAAGCGCTGATTGGGGCATCTTTCGGCGGACTATTCCTTGAATTCAAAATTTCCAGAGTACCTATGGATTATGGTGACTCAGATAGCAGCGGTATGTTACTACTTCTCTTCTATAATCAGTATTTTCTATGGCTTTTTAACTGAAAAAATGTAACGGGCCGGACGAATCCATTTGAAAATTTAACGAACAGTCGCTCGTTTATTTCTCCTTGTTGGCATTGAGGCCTGTATTATGTTTTCGTGCCTCGGCTCCTTTGGGGATTAATCTTGTGACCAACAGGGGAACCAACTAGTGCTGGGACTCTTAGGAAACCTAGATAATATGATCAGAATGCGAAAGGGACTGTCATATAAGCGGACATAGATTATTGCAGGAGATCCAAGGTTCTCAGAGAGTCTTGTATCTGTTGTAGGCGTGTATAATATTGTACATTTGCTAGAGCAATATAGGCACCTGGTACCTTTGCTAAAACTTTCATTCTCTTTCTTTCCTTTTGTTTTTTTTGTTTTTTGTGAGAAGTTGTTTCTAAGAAACATAAACATGCCCCGACCCAGAGTGCTACACTGCAGCATACAGAGTCTTTTCGGTTCATATGTCGGGCCTTAGTTATTCTGCCCAAATCGCCGAGGACTCGTATTTGGCCTCATCCTTTCTGTAATGCTGTATTCAGGTGGGGCAGATCACAATAATAATTGAACCCTTGTGATCGCAATGAGAAAGGAAACCTTGTGAGTAGCTTAATAGTCCATGAACTTGACGGCAAACCAAGGATCCATTGGCACAAGTAAAAGATTTTATTGTAGACCAGCTAGGGATATTTGAATGGGGCTAGAATGGAGAGTTTAAATATTACGGCGTTCTTTTCTATAATATGTATTTTGGTGGGGATAGCAGGTCTACGCTTCGTTTTTCTCTTTTCTATTTCAGAAAGTTGATTTTCATCTCTATCTGTTTTTTCTTTTTTTTGGTTGGCGAAGCCCATGAGAGCTTGAACCTTGAATCTCATTGTTTACATGATACTTCATATCATGGAATTGCCAATTGAGCTGCACCCTGTGGGCATCTGCATCTCTATCTGTTTTAACTTTTTATTGTGTAAGCTGTTGTCTTTTTTGTGGGGATTGCAGGCAATGCTTTGAAAAAATAATTGCAGGTCTATGTTTTGCTTTTTTTTTCAGTGGGTTGATTTTCATCTCTGTATTTTCATTGAGCAGTTTGTTATGTTTTTTGAGTGAGCACCCTTTTTTAATCAGGCTGGGGGATGTTTAATGGCCTTTTTTCAATGTGGGTTATACCTTCTATTCAGGTGCTATAACCAAGGGATATCTGTTCTGTCTTTCACCTAGGACTTGCACGTAGTCTTATTTGCTAAGATATGCTTTATCTGTGGGCCATCAAATCCGCTGAGGCTTGAAGGACTAAGACCTTTCCTTTCGTGGTAAATTGCCGCTATTTACATGGGAAAGACCTTGCTGGTTGGGTTAGACTTTAGAAGTAGCCTTGCCTTCTTACTTGCCACCATTGTTACCTAGTCTGGATGGGATAGCTATCTCTGTTGGCCACATGAATGCTGCAACATGTTTTTAGGGGGTTTGGTCTGGATGGGATAGCTAACTTCGTTTGCTACATGAACACTGCAACATATTTTTATGGGGTTTCATATTGGTAAAGTGATTTGATTTAATTTCTTGAGTGCAATTTACTAAACTTTTAAATCAGTGTAGATTTAATTTAACCCTGGATCTATCCAGTTTTGAAAAGAATCAAACTCTTGTAAAAATTTCTGTTTTCCCACCCCGGTGTTCAGTTTCTCCTTATTTCTCCCATGTAGTTAAATCCCCTTTCCCATAAACATACATTCAACAAGCTGGAAAAAATAAATTTGCTGAAAACACAAATTCTGGAAAATTTACAGAACGCTGGAAATTGCAGAAATAAAAATCAGCAGTAATAAACAGCGATTAAAACACATTAAAAACACTGATATTTTTGGTCAATGTCACCCTGGAAAAACCTCCTACAACTTTTGGGAAAAACCAGTTTGAGAGTTCTTCTTTATTTCTGGAAAATGCCTTTTTACAGTGAGAAAATTTCAGCAAAATAAAATTTCCAACAAGCAAACTTATCTGTTTTCAGCCCAACAGACAACCTGGAAACTCGCTGTATGCGTGGTACGGACCGTACGGATGTACGGACTGTACGAACAGTCGTACGAACTGTACAGATAGACCTCGATTTCTGTGCCAAAAATCACTTCTCGATATTCATGCCCAAAAATTAGTTTTTTTTCAGTTTTTCAGCAAAAAATCAGCTTTTTCTGCTGTTCTGATTTGCTGAAGAGCTGCCTGGTGTGTGTGCCAAACTGTTGCCTCTTTCTCCTTCCTGTCATGAAATCTCCCTTGCTCTCTTGCTCTCCTTCTCCCAATCTGCTCATGAAAGAATGAATGAACTTTTTCCTCCTTTTCCTCCCTTAACTCAACCCTAAATGACTTTTGGGTGATCCCTAAATCCAATGGCTGAGATAGATTTAGATCAATGGCTGAGATTAAATGCACAATTAAATCTCACTTTCTATTTTTTAATTCACCCTACTTTAATAAAGACCCACTTAGTCATTTATTTCCAAAGTCACTTTTACTTTCTAATTTTTCATTGACTTTATAAAAGTCACTTTAAAATTAGACTTAGTAACTTTATCACTTAAAGTCACTTTTAAATTAGATTTTAACTTTATAAAAATTATAAAGTCACTTTAGGAGAAAAATTAAAATCTTTTGGACACTTTTCCCTAGGCCAAAGATCAAAGCCTAAGGGAACCACCTGTCCTCCGGTACCAAATTTCAACACTCCCTCTTACCGAGGAAGGTGTTCCTCACCACACCCATCTTGTCTCTGAAGTAAACATGCTTGCCCCGTGGTAAGGCTTTGGTAAGAATGTCTGCTACCTGCTCATCAGTGAAAATATACTCAAGCTTCACAGCTCCCTTCTGAACATAGTCTCTGATGAAATGATATCTGATCCCGATATGCTTTGACCTGTCATGAAATACTAGATTCTCCGCGAGTTTAATGCAACTCTGATTATCACAGTAAATCACTGAAGGTCTCAACGGCTGACCAAATAAGCCAAACAACATCTTGCGAAGCCAGATGGCCTCACAACTAACTAGACTGGCTGCCATATACTCTGCTTCTGCTGAACTCAGTGCTACTGACTGTTGCCTCTGGCTGAACCATGACACTACTGCTGAACCCAACCCAAAACAGCACCCTGAAGTGCTCTTCCTATCAGAAGCACAACCTGCCCAATCAGAATCAGTGTATCCTACCAATCTCACTCCATCTCCCTGCCTGCAGTCCAGACCATAATCCACTGTCCCCTGCAAGTACCGCAAAATGTGTTTTGCAGCCACCCAGTGAACCTTCCTAGGCTCACACATAAACTGACTCATCGTGTTGACTGCAAAACGAATATCTGGTCTAGTGTTGACCAAATACATCAAGGAACCAATCAGCTGCCTGTACAATGTGGGATCCACCAACTCGAAATCCGAAACATGAAGCTTCTTCTAGTTGGTGATCATCGGTGTCGACATGGGTTTACAATCCTCCATGTGGAATCTGCCAAGGATGTCCACAATATACTTCCCCTGCCCCAAGAAGAAGTGCCCCTCCTCTTGCCACACCTGCAAACCCAAAAAGTAATGCATCAAGTCGATGTCCTTCATCTCAAACTCTGCCGCAAGATCTCCCTTGCAGTGCTCTATGAGTCTCTCTGCACCTGTAATGATCAAGTCATCCACATACAGCACTAGAATGAGAGGCTCCTCACCTATCACAATATAGTAAAGGTTCGGATCTGCCTCACTCTTTGTGAAACCCATCCCCTGCAAGTATGTACCTATCCTAGAGTACCAAGCTCTGGGAGCTTGCTTCAGGCCATAAAGGGCCTTCCTCAGTCTGCACACATGGCACTCCTTCCCATGCACCTCAAAGCCCTGTGGCTGCTCAATGTACACCTCCTCCTGTATGAAGCCATTGAGAAATGCAGTCTTCACATCCATCTGGTGGATCTTCCAATTCATCTCTGCTGCTATCGATATAATGGAGCAGATCGAAGTATATCAAGCCACGAGAGCAAAGGTCTCTTGATAATCAACTCCTTCTACTTGGGAGAACCCTCTAGCCACAACCCTCGCTTTGAATTTCTCAATGCTGCCATCTGCAGCATGCTTTACCTTGTAAAGCCATCTGGAAGTAACCACGGATTTGCCCTCAGGCCTCGGCACCACCTCCCAAACATCATTCTTCATGATAGAAGAATACTCCTCCTACATGGCCTCTCTCCAGACCTGCTG
The DNA here is from genome assembly GCA_000404065.3 of Pinus taeda. NCBI lineage: Eukaryota > Viridiplantae > Streptophyta > Pinopsida > Pinales > Pinaceae > Pinus > Pinus taeda. The sequence goes on along the minus strand of APFE031078488.1, from coordinate 58,771 downwards.
GCTAGCTGCCTCCTCATAGCTAGAAGGCTCAGAGTCAAGGATACTGGTAAACATTGCCATATAGCTACAAAACCTCTCAGGTGGTCTACTCTCTCTGACCGGCCTCTTAGGCTCAGCAACAGATGTGGCATCTCTCAAGGTGTCCTGAAGCCACTTGGGCTTCCTCTTCCCTGAACATACTTCTCCCATTGGAGAATGAAACTCCTCCTCCTCATCACCATCAGTAGCCTGAACTCCTGTCTGTTGTCCTCCTGCCTGCACCTGAACCTGTGGAAGCTGAGGTACCGTGTGAACTGTCCATCAATGGACTCCCTAGTGAACTGCTCTGTGAACTGCTCTGCATGCTGCTCGGAGCACCACCCCTTTGGCTCGGCGAGCAACTGCTCACTGATGGACCTGGCATCGTCATAGATGTACCTCTGGATCCTCCTGATCCCTGTCCACTCGATCCCTGCGACTAACTCAACTGCTGCTGAGGATCTGGCTGATCTAGATACTCTAACTCCCATGACCTCCTAAAGGCCCTGTCCTCCTCGAACTTCACATACCCCCGGACAACAACTTTCCTCTGTGCAGGAATGTAAATCTGAAAGGCCTTTAAAGTCTCACTGTAGCCCACAAAGATACCCTTCTCTGCGGTGGGCTCTAGTTTGGTCCTCTTCTCCTTGGGTATGTAGGAGTATGTAATGCACCCCAAAGATACGAAGATGACCAATATCAGGCTTCTTCCCAGAAAAAGCCTCCTCCGGAGTCATGTGCCCCAAGGCACGATGCGGACTCCTGTTCTGTAAATAAACAACTGTGTTGCAGGCCTCTGCCCACAAGAACAATGGCAACCCCTGATCATGTAACATGGCTTTGGCAGCCCCTACAATGGATCTATTCTTCCTCTCCGCAACCCCGTTCTGTTGGGGTTTGTAAGGAACAGTGAACTCCCTCCTAATGCCTGCCTCTGCACAATAGTCAACAAACTCTCCAAGGGTGTACTCTCCCCCATTGTCTGACCTCAAGGACTTGATCTTCGGACCTGTCTGTGTCTCCATAAGAGCTATAAACTCCTGAAACCGCTTGAAGACCTCACTCTTGGTCTTAAAGAAATAAATTCAGGTCCTCCTGGAGTGATCATCAATGAATAAAACATAGTACTCATATCCACTCAAGGAAACATGAGATATCCAACCGCTCACATCGGAATGAATCAAATCAAGTATCCCAGTCGTTCTATTGTCACTGTTGCGAAAAGGGGATTTGGCAAACTTGCCCATCGCACATCCTCTACAAGTATCAAAGTGATTAGTACTGAAATCTGGCACACTTGTAGTGATCTCCCGCAAGGTCCCCAAGGCTCCATGATACATATGCCCCATCCTGCGGTGCCAAATCTCACACAGCTCAGAACTGCTAGCTCTGTTGTCGGTACTACTGCTCAATGCCAAAAGGGGCTGGAATGCAAACTTGTACACCTTTGCATGGCGTACACGTACCGCTCTAGCTGAATCAGCTGGAGTGCCCCTAGGATACATCAACGCCTGTCCTCCCCTGAACAGTACCTCATATCCTCTATCCTCCAACGCTGTGACGGATATGAGGTTCTTCCTCATCCCTGGCACATAAAGAACATCTGACACCTTCAAGGGAGGTTTGGACTCCCTCTGAAATGTCAGTGTCCCCACACCCACTGCTCTAACAACTATGTCATCACCGAGTACTACCTCCATATCAGTGCAACTCTCTGAAAGCTCTGATAAGTACTCACGGACTCCTGTCATGTGACATGAAGCCCCACTATCCACATTCCAGATACCCAAAGATGCTTCGCTAATAGAGGGAAAAACATGCTCCCTCTGAACCTGTGTGGCAGGAGATCCTGCACTAGAGGACTCACACGCGGTAAACCCAAACTCCCAGTGAAAACGATCTGCAAAGTCCTCAACCTCTACTGAAGCTGCCACACTCTGGTTCTTCCCCTTCTTCTTCTTCTTCTCCGAACACACAACTGCATAGTGTCCCATCTTTTGACAATTCCAACGCTTCACCTTGGAATAGTCCTTCTGTGTGTTACCCTATTTACCTTTACCTTTGCTTTTGCCCCCACCATTGCTTGTGGAAGCCTGCTTCTTCCCTTTGCCTTTCTTGCCTCCTGCCAACAGTGCTACATCCTCATCCTGCTCAACTGGCTTGGCTGCCCCAAGCTGACCTTTCCTGATCTCTGTCTGAATGCAATCATCCCAAAACCTCTCCCATGTGGGAAGGGTCTCACGTGCACAAACCCCATCAGCAAAGTTCATCCATGAACGGGAGAGGCCATTCACTGCAATTCGCACCAACTGAGTGGGTGGAATGTCCTCTCCAACTGCTGCCAACTCATCTCTCACATTAGTAATCTTTGTGAGATATCCAGCTGCACTATCATTACCCATCTTAATGGTCTTCAGCTTCTCCTTCAGGACCATTTTCCGGTTCTCATTGGTACTTTGGTAGAGATTGGACAATGTTGTCCACATCTCATGGGCATTTCTCTTTCCTCTCACATGAGAAATGCAATGGTCTTTGAATCCATCTAGAATCAATCTCTTACCCTTGTTGTTCTTTTTGTTATAAGCAGCCAACTGAGTAGCATCAGTAGCCACAACAACAGGGTTCTGTGTGGTATGCACCATAATGTCCCAGACTTCTGCCTCCTCAAAGATACTCGCATTCTCTCCTTTCAAACGCTGTCATAGGTATGCCCATCCAACCTATCCTCCACCCTCAATCCCAATGACATCCTGTTGTCCTAAAACTGAAAAATAGCACTGCTGTAGTAAAGATAAAACTGTTGTTTGTGCAAAATCAGCTTGCTGGAATTTTCTGAGTGAAAAATCAGCAGGCTGTAAATTTCCTCCTTGTTGTCCCAAACTGCACTTCAGCACTCAAGCTCTGATACCATGTAGAAATTTCTCATTTCCCACCCCGGTTTTCAGTGTCACCTTATTTCTCCAAAATAGTTAAATGCCCTTTCCCATATCCATACATTCAACAACTGGAAAATAAATTTTGCTGAAAACACAAATTCTGAAAATATTACAGAATGCTAAAAAATGCAGAAAATAAATATCAGCACATATAAACAGCTATTCAACACATTTAAACACAGTGATTTTTTGTCAAGGTGACCCTGGAAAAACCCCCTACAACTCTTGGGGAAAACCAGTTCGAAAACTCCTTATTTTTGGAAAATGCTTTTTACAGTGAGAAAAATATATTCAGCAAAAAAAATCAGCAAGCAAACTTTTACAACTTATCTCGTTTTCCATGCCTCACAACCAACTAGAAAAACTTGCAAACAGCAAAACAGAACAGCAATAAATGTTGTACGGCCTCCTTGATTTTTGTGCCCAAATTTCAGACTTAAATGCTATTGTACGGACTGCACAGAAAAGCATGCAAGCTGCCATAAATGTTGTTGTACGATTTTCCTCGATTTCTATGTAGAAAACAACAGTACAACTGTACGGATTTCTGCCTAGAAAAGAGTGCCAAATTACATCTACTTGCTGTACGGCCTCCCTTGAAAAAACGTGCCTGCAAACTTCAAATTTTCTGCTCCTCGATTTTTGTGCTAACTCGTTGTACGGCCACCTTGGAATCTGAACCAAAACTGTTGTACGGCGTTTCTAGAAAATCGTGCCCAAAATCTGCCTTTCACTGTGTGCTAACTCAGCGATACAGACTTGCTGAAACGCTGCCTTGGGATGTGTGCCAAGCTGCTGCCTCCTCCTCACTGTCCAAAAATCTCCCTTGCTCTCTTGCTCTCCTTTTATCAATCTGCTCATGAAATAATAAATGACCTTTTCCTCCTTTCCCTCCTTTAATCTAACCCTAAGTGATTTTTGGGGAATCCCCAAATCCAATGGCTGAAATAGATCGAAATCTAGGGCTGAGATTAAATGCTCATTTAAATCTCACTTTCTATTTTTTAATTCACCCGACTTTAATAAAGACCCACTTAGTCATTTATGTCCAAAGTCACATTTCATTTCTAATTTTACATTGACTTTAAAAGTCACTTTAAAATTAGACTTTAGTAACTTTATCACTTAAAGTCACTTTTAAATTAGATTTGACTTTATAAAATTATAAAGTCACTTTAGAAGAAAAAATTCAATTCTTTTGGACACTTTTCCCTAGGCCAAGGATCAAAGCCTTAGGGAACCACATGTCCTCCTGTACCAAATTTCAACACTTGGAAGTCACCGTTGACTTCTCTTCGACACAATTTCCTTCATCATGATATCCTTCAATTTTGTTGGCTTGTCTGCTCCCTCAGAACTAGGAGCTCATCCAGTCATCAAGTGCGATTATAGATGTTAGTACAATTTTATGTAATGTTCCTAATTAGGAAAAAAAAGTTACATGCAAAGCAAAATAGTACATGCAACAGAAAAATTCAGAAAATTCAGTGAACACCCATAGAAACTCCAAAATTGCCATCCAGCTGAGCTAATTTATTAAATATATGGAGCAAGAGTACAATGGTATGGAATGCATGCACCGGGATTGCCTCAATGGCAAGCTTGAAAAGATCTAGGTGATAAGATAGAATTCATGGATGAGAGAGTGATTTGTTTTAATGATGCCCTGCGCTACCCCAGAAAACTACATTGTCTATTGGAAAAATACTACTAAAAATCCCACCTCTGGTGCTCAGAATATTCTGCAAATTTAGCGCCAAGTTCCTCTCGAATAACCCACCAAAACCCTAAAGGGTTTGGTCTAGTTCTGACCTCCGAAAATTGACCTCCCCAACTGACTGGAAAATTCGTCTTGTTTGCAATTAGCCTGAAAAAAGCCTCCCAATCTCTCTAAAAATGTTGAGTTTCACCTCCCTTAAGATCTCCTTAAATCTCCCGACAAATCTCAACTCCTAAGAACTTCCCTCAAACTCCCACGTGTGCCCAGAAACTGGCTACTACGCAGGCCCTGGATGTACAAATTCGATTGCCTCCAATAAGCAATCTTCTTCCCCAAAACTCCTTAATAAGCTTGATCTTCCCCTGGAGCTTTTATGCTAAATTTCTCCCGGCAAACACCACCTAGAAGATAGGTGAAATGAGCAAAGCATGATTCCCTCCTGCGTCCTTCTAGAACACGCACTAGCTGAGAGAAAGGTTGTGTATTTAGCTCTAAATCCCTCTAAACTCTCCTCCAACTTGGCACAATCTTACCTCCCTAGGGTGGCACTAGTAGTCCACCAAAAGAAGGTTGATCTCTCCTCTTGGAAAACTTTGTGCTGAACAACATTGTGACCTAGCTAAGCAGCTCGAGCAACAATAGAAAGTATGATTGACAAAAGACCGCCAATGTTGTTGAGCTTCTTCTATTTATAACTTTTAAGTTGCCTTTCCCATGTGGTCCCTCTAAGAAGCTTTTTGACCCCTTTCCTTGGTAATTTGCATTTCCTACTAAGCAAGAGCATTTTACAAATGAGTGTGGCCCCCAAGCTCCACTAGCAAAAAGATTTTGGCCTCCCTTTTTCCTAAGTCTTACTCCAAAAATTTGTGGGTCCCATAGTCAACAAAAATGCCAAAATTGTGGAAATAAACTGAAGGAAAATTATTTTAGGAAGGGACATTACAGTTCTCCCCTCCCAAATGTTCCTTGTCCTCAAGCAACTTCAGCATTGGATGCTCAAGTATGTGCTCACCCTCCCAAGTGGCATCCTCATCTGATAAGTTCCTCCAGTGTACTAAGTACTCCCTAATGGTTCTGCTCCTCAGCTTCCTCTCCCCAGTCTCCAAAATGGCTTTTGGTTCCAGAACCAGATGCCCCTCGTCATCAAGTGGAGGAAACTTCGTAACAGATGTCACCTGTTGTCCCAACACCTTCTTGATGTTAAGTTTTCTAATTGTTCTTTGTTGAATCAGTTACTTTAGCCCAAATTACTTCTTCTTCATTAACAATGCATTCAATTATTAGCAGTATAACCAATCATAAATGTAACTGAAGAAAGAATAATGTATGCAGTGACAAAGAAGAAAATAGCACAACCATAAGAGACAGCAGATTGGTCCAAGACCAAGGAAAAACCCCACAAGGGGGAAACCCTTTCAAATCTTCTTCTTTAATAGATTGTCACAAAAAGATTTCAGCGGAGATTACAATGAGCTCAATACATATGTTTGTAGCAGAAACTAACAAATCAGATCTAGAGATCTGTATAATAGCAGAGAGAAACTCAGGTCTACCAGATCACCGAAGTCAACTGAAGCCAAAATGTCAAACCCTAGAGATGAACTATGGTCGCCCTCATCAAAACTGTTTGTGTGCAGCCAAAATTCCCTGGTCGATCTCTCGGATACTGTATGAGGGCAACTGTGACTGCTTAGTCGCTCTTAGGAAGTCTCTGTGCATGCAACCAGGGTGCAACACACCTAAAACCCTTGGTCACTCCCTTACAGTTGTTGTGCGAGCGTCCAGGATGGTCTGGATGCTCTTAGGACGACTCTGTGCGGGCATCTGGGGACTTGAACCTTCCAATCTGCTTCTGAACCCTTAGTCGCTCTCATAAGCCTATCTCCTAGCGTCCAAAGAGCCTTAGTCGCTCTCTTATCCACTTTGTGCCAGTGTCCAGGGACCAAAATGCCCTATTTTGTGCCAGCGTCCCAGATCTAGAAAACCCTAATCTTTCACTTGTGATTTCGAACCCTGTGCAAACTCCTTCCGTCGAACCTATGCGAACCAAGGCAAAAATAGAAGAATAGAAAATGACTTGATCAATGTGTTGAAATGAACTTGAGGTCGCTTCTATTTATAAGCTTTCCTGAGGGTTAACTTGGGGTTAAGGTTGACCCAAGCAGTTACTCATGTGGTTAGGGCCGAACCATTCCATAACGTATGAATGAATAAAATAATTCAAAACTTAACTTCTGCTTGACCAAATTGGGTGATCTTTAGGTTGATTTTGGTCCTCTTGAAAAGAGGAATTTAATGCAAGTATCATCTCGGTCATCTGAGTTGTCTAATGTGAAATTTGACCCTAGTTGCAAAAATTAACACTTGAGCCATGAGACATGAAAGACATTATGAATCTTGCTCCCCGACGGAAGCTCCAACTCATAGGCCACCTCTCCAACTCTCCTAGTCACCCAGTATGGCCCATAGAACCGTGGTTGTAGCTTCTCAGCCCCCTTTTGTTTCAGTGTATACTGACGATATGGATGTATCCGCAGGAAGACTAGGTCCCCCTCCTCAAACGGTCTCTCATGTGCCTATCTGTGTATACCTTCTGTTGATTTTGAGTTGTCAATAAGTTATCCTTGAGAGCCTTGAGGATATCTTGGCTCTCTTGGATCCAATCCAGTGTTGCAGGAACCCCCCCCCCCCCGAATCAAAACCCCGATCCACGATCCGTATGGATGCGTGGGGGAAGCGTCGTCCGAAACGAGTTTCAGGCTAATAAACATGCTTCCTAGAAATTTGAGGAAGTGTGTGCCCGAAACTCATTTCGGTTTTCCCGAAACACGTTTCGGACGGCGCTTCGACTGTACGAAGTGTACGGATCGCGAGCTTCCTCCATGTTTTTTTTTGTATGAATTTTTTGAGCAATTCCAGGATGATGATGATCGTGTTGAGATGCCACTCCCATCTAGTCCCTTGGTTCCCTAGGTTCCATGGTTCAAGACCAACAGCAGAGGGTTCGTCTTCATCAGTTTCAATGCCACAACTTCCACAGGCACCATCTACTTCATTGCCACCACGTGGAGGCCCGCCGCCACATTCTCTTCGTGGTGGAAGGAGGAGAGATTAGTAGATATATTCACAATTTACTACTTTTGTCATAGATTAATCATTAGACTTGTAGGCTTGTGAATTTGAACCTTTTTGGCTTGGGAGTGACCAAGTGACCTATTTTGTAAACATTATTATTTGAATTTTGGACATGACAATGTTGACAGTTGCTCACTTGCTAAATAAATCATAATTTTCTCTATGTTTTATAATATGCTTAAAAATTTGATGTATGTTTGTAATTGCTAGAATATAGATGGTTGATGCTCGAATAATTAATCATTGATGTACATACTACATACTAGTAATTACAATGGAATCATGGATGCCATATCTATCTTGATTTATGCAAAAATATGCATGTTTTCATGTCTTCTACAACTAATTTGGTATTTGGGATGTTTGTTTTGAATATAAATGCAAAAAAAAATTAAAATATATATATATATATATATATATATATATACTAGACGCTTCGCTTCCTAGATTTTTGGAAAATGACACTTCCGCGTCCCCGCTTCCAAAAAACGTCCCCGTCTCGTCTCCGCTTCATGCAACATTGATCCAATCTTTGGCCTTTGGGGCCCGGCTATTTCCCAAAACAATGTCAACAAAAGATAAAGCATCATAACCATACAAGGCATGAAAAGGCGACATACCAATGGACATGTGGTGGGTGGTTTTGTAGCAGTACTCGCCCAAATGCAACTACTGAATCCATACTCTCTGTTGCTCGGTCACATAGTTCCATAAATAGCCCTCCATCCATTTGTTGACCCTCTCAGTTTGACCGCCCGTTTGTGGGTGGTAGCTAGTGCTAGGGGTGAGATCAGTGCCAACTAATCCGAAAAGCTCCTGCCAGAATGCCCCCATGAACCGACTGTCTTTGTCACTGACTATGTTCTTAGGGACTCCATGCAAGCAAAAGACCTCCCTAAAGAATAATTTGGCCACCTGTGATGTTGAATACTGTGTTGGAATGGCGAAGAAATGAGCATATTTGGTCAATCAATCCACCACCACATTAATACAATCTTTGCCCTGCACTGTAGGGAGCCCTATGATAAAATCCATGCAGATACTCTCCCACTTCCCCTCAAGGATGGGAAGTGGCTGCAACAACCCAGCTGGGTGGGTCAACTCCCCCTTATTCCTCTAGCAAGATTCACACTCTTGCACATATCTCAATACATCCCCCTTGAGGCCATTCCATGTGAAACGCTCTCTGACCGTCATATATGTCTTCCAAAACCCCTGGTGCTATGACAATGGAGAGTCACGAGTTGCATGGAGGATCCTCTCCCTCAACAGTGGTTAAGTTATGGTATGTTCTATGCTTATGACAGTTTACTTCTTTTCGTTATTATATTCCACAGATTAGCAATCACATGTACATAAAGTAAAGTGTAGATAGAACATTAAACAATCGACAGAAAATAAGCCAAGACAAGAGACACAAGATGTGGCGGCTAGCCAGGGACAAACCCCACAATGTGTGGGGAAACCCTTTGATCAAATCTTCTTTTATCTTCAATAATTCAGCAGAGAGAAATAGTACAATAAATCTGATTTATATCAACAGTAGCAAACCCTAGATCAGCAGCATCAGCATTAGCGGCTTCATCATCAAACTAGGGCAGACGATATCTCACAAACCGACCGTCAGATCGACATGATTCCACCACCAAAAGTTGCGGCTTCCAGAGGAGGTTCAGATGAACCTACATCGCAATTCAGATGAGGAGATCTTCTAGTCCACGCAAGTCAAACTTTACTTCTGCAGTTGCAGCTTCAGTTTCAACAGCTTCCTTCAAACTAGGGCAGTTGATATCTTGCAAATCGTCCGTCAGATTGACTTGATTCCACCACCAAAAGTTGCGGCTTTCAGAGGAGATCCAGATGGACCTACAGCGCAGTTCTAAGGAGGAGATCTGATGGTCAACGCAAGTCAAACTTTGGATCTGCAGTTTCAGCTTCAGGTTCAACAACTTCCGGCTTCACATGTGTGAGAGAGAGACCCTTTTCTACGTAGTAAAGAAGAGACTCTTTTCTACACAGTAGAGAGAGAGAGATGTGATGAGATGAGTGAGTCCAAATGAGGAAAAGTCCTCCTGTATTTATACACAACGTTGGTGTTTGAATAGATGCAACTGTTGGGCTTTTGAACCTACATGAGTTGTAGGTCGGATTGATAATAATTCCATAATCAAAATAAATTCATATCTCCATGAATACTTATCGGAATCAGATGATCTTTATATCAATCCTACACCTCTCGACAAGAGGAATCTAATAAAAATATTATCAGCCATGAATAAAATGACCCACATGAAGTTTTGCCCTGGTTGCCAATTTTAACATTCCCTCTCAACTAGGGAGAACTTCATCTACAATCTTCCTATCGATCATTACTATTCGCATTGCCCTGTACAACCTGACCCTTGCCCTGCTTTGCTCTATTTTGTCTATTATGTTTTGTCTTGTTCTGCCCTGTACTGATCTGCACTGTTCTTCTCTGTTCTGCTCTGCTCTTGCATTGTTATGTTCTACTCTGCTTTTGTCCGAATTATGAAGAAGAAGAAATGATCGAGAATGTATCATACTAACTCAAAGTCAGTCTCAGAGTATGTACCACTAGTCTCAACTAACCCGAAGTCAACGTCATAGTGAGTACAACTCCACTGGTCCCAGACCAGTATCATCCTCCACTGACTCAAAGTCAATCTTAGAGTGCGTACCACTGGTCCCAGACCAGTGTCAACCGACCCGAAGTCAGCTTCATAGTAAGTAACACTCCTACCACTGGTCCCAGAGCAATATCGCAATCTCAGAGAGTGTACCATTGGTCCTAGACCAGTCTCAACCAACCCGAAGTCAGTGTCATAGTATGTACCACTCTCACTGGTCACAGACCAGTGCTGCACTGACACGAAGTCAGTCTCAGAGTATGTACCACTGGTCCCAGACCAGTCTAAACCGACCCGAAGTCAGTGTCATAGTATGGTACAACTCCTACCACTGGTCCCAGACCAGTATCATTGATCCCAGATCAATGGAGGTCATCCTAGCGTAGGGAGTACGATAGATACAACGATGCATCCATCGGTACTACTATGGTCCGTAACTTCATTTCCCTGCTCATTGATTAGATGAGAGGTACTTCCCATGAGTCCAACACTGCATCGGTAGGATGCCTTGACAAGAGAACTAATCAATCCTGTCCTCACAGGAGAACACATCAATCCTGCTACAATTGCCATGGAGAACACATCAATCTAAGCCTCACAGGAGAACACATCAATCCTGCTACAATCGCCATGGAGAACACATCAATCCAGGCCTCATAGGAGAACACATCAATCCTGCTACAATCGCCATGGAGAACACATCAATTCAGGCCTCACAGGAGAACACATCAATCCTGCTACACAAGAGAGCGAATCATCCTGTTCCACAAGAGAGCGAATCATCTTGTCTCACAAGAGAGCGAATCATCTTGTTCCAGTGCGCACCACCAAGAGAGGGTGAGTCACCCTATGGTCGTATGTTGCTCCAGTAAGAACCACAAGCCCTTAGAGCTCCCAGAGCTCAATGTATGCAACATGCAGGGCCCTTGTACAAAGGTTTCTTGATGACTCCAAGTCGTATGGGAAAATCATAGATTAGATCTTTCCTCGGGACTTTGACAAGGTGTATCGGCTTGTACATCATATTAATGCGATGGAGCCTCCTTGCTTATCGACTTACCATATCCCAAATGATGTCTATCTGCTAGAGCAATTGAAGAATACGGGATTCCTCAATAATCGAATCCCACCTCTAGTTGTTATAGAGAATCACAGTGGTATGTGTTCAAACAGCTCACTGAAGAGCTTCCCCAACCAAGCAGCTTCATACGAGTTCATACTCGTAGATATGTATCCGGTCTCGGCAGTGCTTATGGCCACCGACTTCTGCTTCCTGCTCATCCATTATATCGAAGCAGAATCCAAAGAGAAACAACACTAAAAGTGCTCCAATGATCCTCCACACTACCTGCTTAATCAGCATTTGAATAATCATGCAGTTTCATATTTCCGACAGTGTATCTCAATCCATGAGAGATTATGTCCTGAAGACATCTCAGAAGATTCTTGGCACCAATCTAGTGAGGCTCAACCAAATATGAGCTCACAATGCTAACTGCAAAACATAAGTTTGGATGGAGGTTCACTAAGAACATCAACGCGAATGAGTTTTTGAAACTCAGAGGCATTTCCCAAGTCTGGTGTGACATCACTACCATATAACTTCTGAAAGTTAAGATCCTCGAGGTAGTCACAGGCTTGCAGTCCACCATACCAAATCTTTTCATAATCTTCACCACATATTTTCCTTGAGATAGGAAAATTTCCCTTGGCTTCTGCCACACTCCAAGTCCTTGGTTCTTCATTTCAGCTTCAGAAGCGAACTCCCTCTTACATTTGTGAATGAGAGGGTATGCACCTGTTAGAAAGAGGTCATCCATGTACAACAGCAGCCTGAGAGGCTTGTCATCTCCAACCTTAAGGTAAAGGTTAGGATCAGCTTCACTCCTAGTGAATCCCAGCTTCATCAAGCAGCTACCTATCCTCTCATACCATGCTCAGGGTGCTTGCTTCAACCCATAGAGAGCCTTCTTCAACCTGCATACATGAGATTTTCAATCATAAATCTCAAATCCTTCAAGTTGCTCCACATAGACCTCTTCTTTGATCGAATCATGCAAGAATGCGGTCTATGCATCTGATGTAGGTTCCATCCTTGTGAAGCCACAAGGGCTATGATCAAGTGGATGGTCGTATATCTGGCAATAGGTGCAAATATCATAGTCTATACCTTCCTTCTGTGAGAAACGACGAGCAACAAAACGAGCCTTATACTTTTTCATACTTCCATCTGCTGCATGTTTTATCTTGTAAAGCCATTTTGAAGTAACAATTGTCTTGTCCGGGGTCTGGGAACTACTTCCCAGACATCATTCTCCATAATAGACTCATATTCTGTGGTCATAGCATCATTCCATACTTGATGCTTGACGACATCTGAGAATGATATAGGCTCATTTTGTATAATCGTGCTCATGATGGTCAGGTATCCCTGATACCTGTTAGGTTTCTTACTTTGGCAGAAGGTTCCCCAGGGTGCAGCATGTCCTTCAGCATCATCAAGTATCCCCCTAAGCCATGAAGGCCTCTTCCTAGAAGAGGAAGGCTCATGTGGATGAGGATCAATCGGATCCATGGGTTCTTCTACATCAGGCATTGATTCATCATCCTTTTCTTTCGATTCCCTGGTGTCGGCTTCTTGAGAGCTCCTCAAAGTCGAAAGATTGTCCACCTTGCTGAGAGCCATATCTTTGTCAAAGGTGAAATCATGACTAATCACGACTTCCCTTTGACCGGCTACATAAATTCTATAGCCTTTAGTATTTTCACCATAGCCCACAAAAATTCCTTTCTTTCCAGATGCACCCAATTTATTTCTTTTCTCTTTCGGCACATGAAAATATATAGGGCTTCCAAAAAAAAGAGAAACATCATGGATTTCTTACCGGTGAACATTTCTTCAGGAGTCTAGGAACCCAATGCTTGCATCGATTTTGTACATATACGGCGATGTTTGTAGTTTCAGCCCATAGAAACTTCGGAAGTCTTTGATCATGTAGCATGGCCCGAACAGCTTTCACAATCGTATGGTTATTCCTTCTCGCCACACCATTCTGCTCAGGAATATGTGGTGTAGTAGTCTCCCTCTTAATGCCAGCCTCAAATATGCCTGAGTGAACCAACTGTAATATATCGAAGGTCTTGCTTTGGCTTGAGGGGAATGGTCCCCTTTTGAGCTTTCCTTCGGCACATCCTGGACATACACCTTCTTTCTCTACTCGGAATTCGGGCATCCGTGTCACGATTTGTCTTACACCAAGTATAGCTTTGTAATGAAGGGGGGCAAACCTCTGATGCCAAAGTTCGGATTGAAGAAGTGTGTCATAAGACATGACACCTAACGGACTTCCATCGACCTAATATAATGAATCAACACTAAGCCCAAGAGTAAAGGCATTTTTAACATTATTTTTCCATATACGTACCTTGCTATCGCTGAAGGTTACCTTGTAGCCTTTGTCTTCCATTGCCGAGATGGACACTAGGTTATTTTTGAGGTCAGGTGCATTTAATACATCCTGGAATTTCTAGGCTTCTTGAATGGTTGTCCTCTTCCTCGATTCCCAACTCTCCTCTTACCTTTGCTATTGAATTTGTCATTCCTTTGATTGCCATGAGAGGGATTTTTTATCATCGTCCCGGTGTGAGTCCTTTCTATCAGGGCACTCCCTTGCATAGTGACCTGCTTTATCGCAGATGTAACATCATCATTTTCTTCTACCCTTAGGTCCAGCCTTTCCTTTTGATTTAGTCCCAGAATTATTTATTTTCTTAGCATGAGAAGAAAAGGCAGCAGCACGACCTTTAGGCATGGGCATTTCTTGCTCTTCTTCCTTTGTTTCTTCTTGAATGCATCTAGCCATTAATTCCTCGAAATCAGGAATTACATTATTGTTCAGAAGAGTAGTCTTGAACACGTACCATTCGGATGGTAATCCTCCAAGAGTCGTGAGTGCCATTTCCCTGTCAGTAATAGCCTCCCCAATAGATAGGAGATCGTTCTTGATCTCGGCTATTCTTAAGAAGTATGCTTGCATACTCTCATCTTTACCCTTCTTGATTTCCCTCAGCTTATTTCTAAGAAACAAAACTTGATTTGCATCATTAACTTTAAATAAACTCACCAGTCTATCGTAGATTTCCTTGGAGGTGTTTAGGTCAGAGATGTAGACCACCAAGTGCTTGTCGATAAAGTCTTGGATGATCTTCTGTTTTGACTTCTCCGGTTTTCCATTTGTTCCATGCAGCAACGGATGCATTTGATGGAGGCTCAACAATATTTCCTTTTACATGGTCCAACACTCCTTGATCTTCTAGGGTTACATCGATATACATCTTTCATCCGTGATAGTTAGCTTTCTTACGAAGCTTGCCTTTGGCAGAGTGTTGAGGACCCCATAGTTCTTTTAGGATAGCCTCGCCAATCTTCTCTGCGGTGATTGCTCTTGCTCTTGCTCGGCCTTTGTCTTCACCTCAGCTCTGATTCCATGTTAAGTCATGGTATGTTCTATGCTTATGATAGTTTACTTCTTTTTCTTATTATATTCCACAAATTAGCAATCACATGTATATAAAGTAAAGTGCAGATAGAACATTAAACGATCGACAGAAAACAAGCCAAGACAAGAGACACAAGATGTGGCGGCTAGCCAGGGACAAACCCCACAATGTGTGGGGAAACCCTTTGATCAATCTTCTTTTATCTTTCAATAATCAGCAAAGAGAAATAGTACAATAAATCTGATTTATATCAACAGTAGCAAACCCTAGATCAGCAGCATCAACATTAGCGGCTTCATCATCAAACTAGGGCAGATGATATCTCACAAACCGACCGTCGAATCAGCATGATTCCACCACCAAAAGTTGCGGCTTCCAGAGGAGGTTCAGATGAACCTACAGCGCAGTTCAGATGAGATCTTTTAGTCCATGCAGGTCAAACTTTACTTCTGCAGTTGCAGCTTCAGTTTCAGCAGCTTCCTTCAAACTAGGGCAGTCGATATCTTGCAAACTGTCTGTCAGATTGACTTGATTCCACCACCAAAAGTTGCGGCTTTCAAAGGAGATCCAGATGGACCTACAGCGCAGTTCTAAGGAGGAGATCTGATGGTCAACGCTGGTCAAACTTTGGATCTGTAGTTGCAGCTTCAGGTTCAACAGCTTCCAACTTCACATGTGTGAGAGAGAGACCCTTTTCTACGCAATAGAGAAGAGACTCTTTTCTGCGCAGTAGAGAGAGAGAGAGATGTGATGAGATGAGTGAGTCCAAATGAGGAAAAGTCCTCCTGTATTTATACACAATGTTGGTGTTTGAATAGATGCGACTGTTGGGCTTCTGAGCCTACATGAGTTGTAGGTCGGCTTGACAATAATTCCATAATCAAAATAAATTCATATCTCCATGAATACTTATCGGAATCGGATGATATTTACATCAATCCTTTACCTCTCGACGAGAGGAATCTAATAAAAATATTATCAGCCATGAATAAGATGATCCACATGAAGTTTTGCCCTGGTTGCCAATTTTAACAACTGTGAACCCGACACCAAGAATATCCAACCCTTGTAGTATATGACGTCAGCCATCACCTAATAACGCTCATCAGTGTGTGTACCCTCCAGAATCTCACATGCCCGACGATCTTTGGAGTACTCCACCAACAACTGCGCCTTCCAATCATGGCAAATGCTCATGAGTGAAAGTGTCGCGGGCCTCCTGGATAATGCATCTGCTACCACATTGTGTTTACCCTTGACATACTCAATATCAAAGTCATAGGTCTGCACGTTGTTGACCCACCTCTATTGCCTATCACTGAGGCTCTGCTTCCCCATAAAATGGCGAAGACTATTGTGATCAGTCCTCACCCGGAATATGTTGCCCACCAGATATTACTAGAATTTGGCCAACGAATGCATGATGGCCAACATCTCCTTGTCGTAAATAGAATATGACCTCTCATGCAGAAGGAGCTTTTAGGTATCAAAAGCGATGGGGTTTCCATCCTAAGATAAAAATGTGCCAACCCCCTCGCTTGATGCATCACACTCCAAGGTGAACAGCTGAGTGAAATTCGGGAGTACCAAGACTGGGCAACTACTCATCACCTCCTTGAGGCGATCAAATTTTGATTGTGCTCTATCTGTCCATGCAAAAGCCCCCTTCTTTGTCAGATCTGTGAGGGGAGTTGCCAACTATGAGAAGCCCTTTACAAATTTCCTATAATAGGTGCATATGCCCACAAATCCCCTCAACTCAGTCACATTTCGGGGCATTGGCCAATCCCGGATGACCCTGATCTTCTCGTCATGCACCATCACTCCATCTGCACCAATGATGTGCCCCAAGTAGACCATCTTTGTCAACCTGAACTCGCACTTGGACAGTTTGGCGTAGAACTGTTGTTCCTCTAAAATGTAAAACACTACCTCCAAGTGCTACAAGTGCTCCTCCCAAGTCCTGTTGTAAATAAAGATGTCATCGAAGAGTACCAACATAAACTTCCACAACTGCCCGCGGAACACATGGTTCATACATGACTGGAAGGTGGCAGGTGCATTGATCATCCCGAAGGGCATAACTAGGAACTCAAAATGCCCATAGTGGCACCTGAAGGCCATCTTGGGGATGTCCTGATCCCTCACTCTAATTTGGTGGTACCCTGAACGTAAGTCTATCTTAGAGAAGTACTTGGCTCCCCTAAGCTCATCCATCAGCTCATCAACACGTGCAATGGGGTAGCAGTTCTTCAAAGTCTTCTTGTTGAGCGCTCAATAGTCTACGCACATGTGTAATGTCCCATCCTTCTTCTTCACCAGGACAACTGATGAAGCAAAGGGATTAGAGCTTGGCCTAACATGACCAAGTGCCAGTAACTCCATGATGGCACGCTCAATCTCATCCTTGTAGGCCTTGGGATGCTTATAAGGAGTGGTGATAACTGCCGGTAGCCCCGAATCCAGCTCAATCGTGTGCTCAAATCCTTTGTCAGGTGGTTGCCCTAGTGGTATGTCCCCAAACACTACCGGGTACCTGTCCAAGATGGCCTGTATGTCAGGGTGTGGTGGCTTGGGTTGTCCCCCAACCTCCTAAATCCTCAGCTTCACCGCCCATGCTATGTCTCCATGCCTCAAGTCAATCTCCATTCTGTGCACTGAAACTATCTGTGGAGGATATGAATGCATAACTCGAAGAACCACTAGCTTGCCATCTGGCCCAGTGAACTCCATCTCCAGTCTTCTCCAATCAATGGTGACCTGCCCAAGGGAGTAGAGCCACTAGACACCCATCACCACGTTGGTGTCTGGCACATCCACAACAAAGAAATGATCTATCACTGAGTAGTTCCCCATGGTCACTATCAAAGTGGGGACATATCGAGTGCACTGCATAGTCCTATCCCCTGGCACCAGAACTGAGAACCCCTCGAACTCCTTCGTAGTGATACCTCGCCTTTGAACCATCTGTGCATCAATGAAAGTGGATGGCCCCACTGTCTACCAAAACTAAGACACACTACCCCTACACTGTGCCTCTGATCCCCAGGGTCAAAAATTTGGGAACCCCACAGAAAGAAGCGAGGACTCCCCCAGATGGTGCAAACGGTGCACCCCCAAGTGGTGGTGGTGGTGGCGATGGTGGTCCCCTCTACTAGAGTCTCGTAGTCACCCCCACCTATCTCCAACTCCACGTAATCCTCCTGGTCTCTATCCAAGAAGACCTCAATGTAGTGGGCCTTGCCCACTATGCATCTATGGCCCAGTGCCCAAGGCTCTCGACAAGTGAAGCATAACTTCCTCCTCCGAAGGTCTCTCCTGGTCTCCTCATCTAACTGCGCACACCCCTAGGCTACTCGCTATGGTTGAGAGCTCATGTCATGCCCCTTCTATGGGTAGGGAGCCCGTGATGGTATGGGAGCTCTAGTCTTGGGGATTGCCCCTACAAATCCCTAGCACAAGTCACAGCCTCTTGCAAAGTAGTGGGCCTGCTGGATTTCACCAGCGCACGTAATTGCTCAAGCAAAGCCTCTATAAATTTGCACCCTCCTAGCATCGGACAAATCTGGCACCATGACTGAGACCCTCAAAAACTTTGATATGTACTGCTCTCGGTGGCCAATCTGCCTAGGCTGAGTCAGCGCCCTGAAATGAGCCTCCGGGTCCCTCATATCAAAACGCTCTACCACTCTTCGTGTAAAGTCCTCATAAGAGGCCACACTGGCATGCCCTAGTGTGGACAAGCAATGGAACCACCAATCATGTGCCTCTCCCTCCATGTGCAAGGCAGCCATTTTGATGGCTTCCACCTCCATCATTCGATTAAGTTGGAAATAGGTATCTAACTTCTCCACCCAAGCTTGAGTTGTGCACTTGGTAGATCCATCATATGTGGGGAAATACATCCTCCCAATATTGCACTACAACTCTAAACTCTATGTACTCGGTCCCCCATTGTACCTGCCCTTCTCATTCTGCTTGAGCTGGTAGTGATCTCTAAAGGGCAAGGCTGCTTTGAAATCTTCCCCCATGGATTGCCATTCCCTTAAATAATCTATCATGGGCATCTAATCATCCAACCCACCTTGCTCACTAGGTGTTGAAGGTAGAAAGGTAGGCAGTGTGGTCCTGGTTGGCCCACTGAAAGCTAGTGGGTGAGTGGTTGGTGACGGGTAGTCGTACTGTTGTGAGGCCCATGAAGTCTCTCCAAATAGAAACTCACGATGGATGCTCTTGTCCCTATTCTGTTGCTTGATTTCCTCCAACATCTCCTTTTGTCCCTTGGCTAAATCATTTAGGGCTTTCAAGAGGCTATCGAATGTTGCTTCCTCCTTACTCTTTGGATACCCCATGTTTGCCACTACTATTGCCTTCCGACGTGCCTCAGTATCAGGTGTAATCTCCAACTCCCTCTCCCTACTTTGGTACCTTTGCCTTCAGTAAGTAACGTTCTGCCTATCCTCCTCATTCATAGGAAATTTCCGCCATGGTTGAGCCAAGATCTGAGCTCTAATACCACTGTAATGTTCCTAATTAGGAAAAACAATGATTTGCAAAGCAAAATAGTACATGCAACACAAAAATTTAGAAAATTCAATGAACACCCATAGAAACTCTAAAAAAGCCATCCAATTGAACCATCTTATTAAATATATGGAGCAAAAGTACAATGGTATGGAAGAAGCACACCTGGGATTGCCTCAATGGCAAGCTTGACAAGACCAAGGTGATAAAATAGAATGCCTGGATGAGAGAATGAGTTGCTCCAATGATGCCCTACGCTACCACAGAAACTACACTGTTTGTTGGAAATATACTGCTGAAAAGGCCCACCTTCAATGCTCAGAAAACTATGCAAATTTAGCCCCAAATTCCTCTCGAATAACCCACCAAAAGCCAGAAAGGGTTTGGTCTAGTTCTGACCTTCGAAAATTGACCACAATTACCACGCCTTCCCCAATGGACTGAAAAGTTCGTCCTGTCTGCAATTTGCCTGAAAAGAGCCTCCCAATCTCTCCAAAAATATTGAGTTTCACCTCTCCTAAGATCTCCTCGAATCTCCTGGCAAAATCTCAGCTCCTAAGCACTTCTCTCAAACTCCCACGTGTGCCCATAAAATGGCTACTGCGCAAGCCCTAGATGTACAAATTCATACTGCCTCCAATCAGCAACCCTCTGCCCCAAAACTCTTCAACTAGCTTGATCTTCCCCTGGAGCTTCTATGCTAAATTTCTCCTTGCAAACACCACCCGGAAGATATCTGAAATGAGAAAAGCGTGATTCCCTCCTGCGTCCTCTTAGAACATACACTAGTTGAGAGAAAGGTTGTATGTTTAGCTCTAAATCCCTCCAAACTCTCCTCCAACTTGGCACAATCTTACCTCCCTAGGGTGGCACTCGTAGTCCACCGAAAGAAGGGTGAGCTCTCCTCTTGGAAAACGTTGTGTTGAACAACACTATGACCCGACTAAGCAACTCAAGCAACAATGGAAAGTAGGATTGACAAAAGGCCCCCAAATGTTGTTGAGCTTCTTCTATTTATAATTTTTTAGCTGCCTTTCCCATGTGGGTCCCTCCAATTATCTTTTCGACCCCTTTCCTTGGCAATTTGCAGTTTCTCCTAAGCAAGTGCATTTTACAAATGAGTGTGATCCCCACGCTCCACTAGCAAAAATATTTTTGCCTCCTTTTTTCCTAAGTCTTACTCCGAAAATTTGTGGGTCCCATAATCAACAAAAATGCCAAAATTGTGGAAATAAACTTAAGGAAAATTAGTTTAGGAAGGGACATTACATTTTCTCCCCTCTAAAACACTAATCTGTGAGAATACTCTTACCGCAAACTTTGCTTCATTCTTCCCAATGCTAGAGCCTTGGCAGTCTTTACGATGTACCTACAAACGTCATTAGGAAGCCATGCAAGAATGATTATAACCCAACAAGAAGAAACAAAGACAAGAGGCTAGCTAATAGTAAAACAATAATAATAATCAAGGAAGAGAGGTATAAGATACTTATCTTTTGAGGATTAAGGGGAACTTGTCAGATACCTCTTGATCCTTGCTTTCTTGCAAAATCCATATGTAAGCTCATCGTTCTTGTGTTCATCATCAAAATGTTTTCATTTCTTCCATCAACAAAAATATCAACCTTTAATACTCTAGCTCTAGGGTTTTGTTTACAAAACCTAGAGCTTTCTTAATCATATCCTTTAAGACTTAACTAGGGTTTACAAACCCTAGGGAAAATAACATCATTAGATTTTGTCATGTGCACCACACACACTTCTATTTCATCTTTCCCGATAGCTCTTCATTAATGTTGTAATACTTTCCATTAGATAATCATAAAACCCTAATATAGTCATTGTTCCTTCTTTAGTTCAACCCATTCATCTCTTCACATTTGTCCTAAGATACACCTTGGAGTAGACTTGAGAACCATTCGGCATATTCATCAACAGTAAGTCTTAAATTCGGTTCAGCATCCTTCATGTCAACTATACTAAGTCTCTGAGTATGTTCAGCGTAGCACCGTGATGAATTCTTTTTGCTTACAAATTCAATCGTTAGTATGCCCTATCAGTGATAGTGATATGATCAATATCAACCATAAGGTTTGAATATAACTTGTCAATTCACAAGCTTAAAGTAGGTATGTCCAAAGATTTTTAAATGTTTGCTTTAGATCAATGTCCCATGACTATCCTTCTTAAATGAATAACTTCTTCAAAGAGTTGCCGTTTATAACTTTCGTTGAGACATCACCATTTTTATTTATAAGGTTCTAGGGCCTCCACGACATGGTTGTCCATCTCTTGAGGGATTTTGGACTTAAGCAAACTTCCTAAGGATAAACCTGAGTTTCACGGCCCCCTATACCTAGCTCCTAAGCCATCTCAGCTTCCTATGGCTTGCACTGATAATTTTTGGTAGCTGAGGGATAAATTCCCTCCTTTGGACAGCCATCAAGAAAGGCCCCTCCTAGCCCTTGGATGAATTTATTTGGTTAAGGAAAAATATATTTTAATACGAAAACCCACATGTGCACAAAAGGACGGGTCGACCCAAAAGAGAAATTGGACACGCATGGATGGTTATAAATACAAGTCAAGTGACCCTCATGTGGACAACATTATGATCATTCTTCTTTCTATGGTTTGGTTCAGACATGTATGAGGTGGTTCGTGGAAATAGGTTCATACAGGTCCAAAATTGCAAGCTCCGAAGCTCGCACATAAGATCTAGGGTTTTGATTTACAGTTGCAGGTTGCCACAGGGATTTTCAGTTGCAAGCGCAGGCACCCATGATTATGAGTGTGGTTGGAGGGTTTCAACTGCACACACACTCTCTGTGTGTGGTTGGAAACTAAGGTTTTATTTCTTCAGTTGTCCACAGAATTCAACAATTTTATGTAGAAATTGACAGTGGACCGCAAGCTTTTGAATCAGGGTTTTTTATTATTAGCATTGTTGGGTTCATCTCTTGGATGTTGTTTAGTAGATTTTGCAAGATAGTTTTGTGGTTGAAGATATGGATCATTGTACTCCCTCTTTGTTGAAACATCCAATGACAATCTAATAAGAAGAAGAATTTGAAAGGGTTTTCCCCCTTGTGGGGCTTTGCCCTGGTCTTCGACCAATCCTAGTGTCTCTATGTGTGACTGCATTTTTTCTATTGTTCCTTTATGTTCCATTGCAATGATGATGATGTTGTTATTTCTATATAATTGCATATGTTGCTGAATAATGTTATGATGTTGTGGGTGAATTCATCTGTAGATTATGAAATGCAATTATCTAAAGCAAAGAACAATATAGCCCTAAGGAAAATTAACATGGTATCAGAGTTGAGCTGAAGAAAAGTCATTGAGATCACCCCTAAGAAGACACCTTTGATGGAAGCAAGAGAATATGGAGGAGACCTAAAAGAATGCGAGGGTTTGAAGGAAACCGTAGGAAATTTGGTTATTTGGGTTTGATGGATATCATGAGATCAGGGTCTGCAAGAAACCCTGGAATAAGATAATAGTTTGAGTTTTGCAGTGATAAGTTGTTCTAGCACTTGTGTCAAATTTAGTGTAACCCTAGTTGGGCTAGTCTCAATTAAGCCCTGGTTGTTGATGAAGTAGATGGAAATATTGAAGGCAAGGTTGGTTCAAGAGGAAGATCAACACCTCTCATTAAAGATAAGTCCTTTTAGATTTATGTTACTTATTTATGATTCTATTCTTGTTCAAGATTATTAATTTAATTATTGCTTCCTACATATTTGAATATGTGGATTTTTCTAACCTCTAGATGAGATGTGAAAAGCAAATCCTTCTTGAGGATCATCTAAGTTGTAGGAAAATGGAGCTAGTGCAAGAAGAAAAGATAAGGTGCTAGAAAAGGAAAGAAGAGCTAGTGGAAAGTTGACAAAGTGCTACAACTGCCAATTACAAATAAGTGTTACAAGCTGCAAAGGTACATGAATACTACAAGGTATGTATAGTACATTATTAGCTACATTAGTGGATGGCAAGGTAAACCCTAAGGTATAACAAATGACTCATGCATGAATATGAAAGTAAGTTTGATTTCTAGTACATGTGATATATTGTTACCCTTGATATTTGGCAAGACATGGTGGATTTCCTGATTTTTATAAAGTTTACTAGAAACATTAATTTTGACATATGGTAACTTGATCCTATTGTTAATTCTTGTGATAAACATGATGAAAGTGTGACAATAAGATTGATTCTGTCGTTGACCTGGGTAAGGTTTTGTAAATTTGACAAGTGGTACAATTGGATGCCCTGACTTGATGTTGTGATTATGATTCTTGAAGTATGAAGATACACTTAAATGACACTAACCCTTGATGAATGCTTGATGGCATGTTCATATGTGATGATGTTAATTTTAGGTATGTTCTATGCTAGAGCAATTTATTTAAATTTTCACAATTAACAATCACATCAGCATTAAGATAAACTACAGATAGAACATAAATCTAAATCGAAGAAGACAAGCCAAGACAAGAGGACACAAGATGTGGCGCTAGCCAGGGACAAACCCCACAATGTGTGGGGAAACCCTTGAACAATTCTTCTTTTATGTTCTTCAAAGTACAGCAGAGAAAGAGAGAGAGAGAGATAGTACATTTACAACAGAAGTCAACACTTTGACTTATCTAGATCTAGCATAGATCATTTTGTATAACGATGAGATCAGTTGAAGACATTCTGCTTCAACTGATTCTCCAAGGTGACTCCTTCACCTATCATCGTGTTGCATCTCATCCATTTGCTGCACCTTACCGTGTAGCACCATCATGCTACATCAAGCATCATCATGCTGCTCATGATCTCATACATCACGTTGCCCATACATCATGTTGTCCATGATCTACATCATACTGCCCATACATCATGCTGTCCATGATGCGGCATCTTTGTTGAGTCCCAAACTTGCATCTTTCCTACACCTTTTTCTAGCTTCTTTCCATTCATCTAAACCTCCTAAGTCATCAGTATCATTGCATATTAGTTAAAAAATAGCATTTAAAGTGGTTTCTTGACTATGTGTTTGTGTTGCTATCTGAACTAGATTTTTGTTTATGAGCTGCGGAATCTTGTCACTTTCCGCAACCAGCCCAACTTTCCGCAGCTGTTTTGTCAAAGTCTATATTGCAGGTGTCTTCAGGCGAATCGAGCCACATGGGCAAGTTGAAAACAACGTGGACATGGACCGAGTCCTATTGGCTCAGTCGAATTCATCAAAAGAGGCCATTGTCAAAGGGGGGCAAAGCGGTGGTCAACCTAAGAGTCCTACGGTGATAAAACTCTGTTTTTCATGACGTGAAGACTTGCGTGGCCGTTCCTCAATCTCAGGAGACATATCAACACCTGTGGACTGCTCCATGAGCCGAATCCAACAGCCACCCTCCAAAGATTTAATCTTCACGGCAGCCATAATGCTAGATTCCTGGACGTGGTTGTTCACGTGTCTTTTATCAGTGCAGATTGTAGGAAATTAGTTATGACATCCTCTGTTATAAATAATGCGTTCTCATACGCATATTAGCTAGCTTTTGGAATGTAATTGTGACTGTTAACAAGCCCACTGTGTCGTGACTTCATTTCTGTGTTATGACTGCATTTTGAATACATGAGAAGACTCTGTTTATAAGCTCAATTCATGGTTAATCGCTGTTGCCAAAGGACTGTGCAGAGGGCCCCTGCACAAGCCAAAGTTTCGTTCATTGCTGTATAGTTTCATGCTTTATTGCCTTACGTTCCTTATGTCATAATCATTAATGTATATATATTGCATTTGCTTATGGTATTCGCGTTTTACTTCTGTCCATAAATTTTCATGCTTTATACTACTGTTAACTGATCAGTGTCTTTGTTCCAAATTAGGCAGCCCGGGCATTTGCACATAGTTTTTACAATGACTAATGACATGGAATTATTCTTGTCCTTCTGCTGATTTATTTTTCTTAGTTTTCAATCCCAGCACTGTTTTATTTATTTCAGTTTTGTATATTTGTTTTATTAGTTAGATTAGATATTAAATTACTCATGTCATTATCAGTTACCTCCTGAGGGATTGAAGTATGAATGTGTAGTTTGATATTAGTTTATTGTTCTGCAAGTTAGTTATTATTGAATTGCTCCATGTCAATTTTCAGTACCTCCGAAAGCCATAGCGGGACTAATGGCGAGGGATTGAAGTATGAGTGTGTAATTTGATATTAGTTTATTTTCCTGCAAATTAGATATCAAATTGCTCAAGTTGTTTATGATTACCTCCGAAAGCCATAGCGAAACTAATGGCGAGGGGTCAGAGGATGAACTGATGTAATTTGATTTTAGCTTTACTTTCTTTGCAATTTCTGGATTTCTTTGAGTACAGTTTCTTTTGTATTTAGACAGCAGCAAGGATACTGGGTTTCATGATCAATAGCTCACTGTTTGTTTGATTAGAATAGTGGCACATTTTCATTTTCTGTTAGGAATTAATTTTGTCATTGCATATTTCTAAAGTTTGGGAAATCAATATAAAGGACATCATTGCCTTGAACATTTATATCCATACTTATCTTTTAGAATTTTCTTCACACATTAGGAAACCAACCAAGATAAAAACCCCCATAACAAATAAAAAAAAAAACCAAAAACAACAAAAAGTAAGAGATAGGTTATCTTGCACATATAGTGCGCCGCACTTCGTCAGCTTACGAATCCCGGATTGACAATTAAATGCAGCAATTTAGGACACACTAAATTGACCAAACAATCTTCCATCCTCATGCAGCCCAGTGTTGTACTTCATCACTGATATCTTCAATACTGTTGTTATCATCATTGTTGCACCATGACAATCCCTTGAAATTACCCCAAAGGTGATCTCTGCATCGAGATCATGACTTTGTCACTGATCATCACAGCTTCTCATTGACTAAGTTAATATGCTGAGAATGTAACTATTATTGTCATTATTACAGCAGCACTTGGCATTGCTTGAAACCCTCGTCAGAGCATTTCATTGACTGCGTATTGACTGTGTATCTATACATGGTGCGGATCTGCTCCTCTCATGGACAGGTCTCCTTTAGCTACAGGTCTCCTTTTGTAATATCCCGTTTCAGAGATATTCCCCAAAACCCTAGTAAACTCCAACCAAATACACACAAATGATATAATAACCGGGAAGCTCAAAATGATAAAAATAACAGTGGTGCAACATATAATTATATAAACATGAAATATAAGCAGATACTCGAGAAATGCTAAGCCATTTTATTATAATGAGTAATGGAATGAGTACAGGAGGTGATCAGAAAGATGGCACCTCGACTTGCACCAGGCAAGTGAAGAAATACACTCAGAATAGCAAAGCAATGGCCTCTCTTTGAACTGCGTGGATGCTGCTGGAGAATTGTCGTGCTGCTACTACTGCTGGAAATCAAATGAGGATTTGGGGTTGTTCCCCTCCTCGGAAAATGTTGAAACTCTGGAATCAGCCTCTACTCAGAAAACCCAGAAAGCTTTTCTGAAATGGCCGACCCCCGAAAATCGCCCCTTGGGGAATCACGCAATCCCTCAAGGCTCTGTGCTGTCACTGAGTAGAATCCTCCGAAATACTGCCTGAAACTCTGCCAAACTCCTCCAATATGCAAGAGTTGATCTCTTGCTCAATCTCCCAGCTCAACTCCTCCACAAATACCTAATCCAGAACTGCCCCCAGAAGAACTGTGTTCCTCTCTCTCAAGACTGTGCAGTCCTCCAATGCTCAGCTCCACCTCAATGCCAAAGATCAAAACTACCGCAAAAAGACTGCTGAAACTACCTTGCCCGAGTAGGCACTCGAAGTCCCCTGGGGCTAAGGGTGATATCTCTGAATGGAGACACTCAGTGCACTAAACAGTGCTGCAGACAGGCTAAATAGCCAGCGTGCTCCAAGTCGAAGTGACTAGCTCAAATGCTTATAACTGAATGCCAAAACGAGGAGGCTCCTCTCTCCTTTATAGCATTAGCCTCTCTCAATCCCAAGGCTCACCTCCTCCAACATAATCTCCTCTTGCCACGTGTTCCTTTTCCCATCTGTGCAGTCCCTCCAAGTGTCTGCGTGGGCCCCATCTCTGTGTGGTCCTTTGGCCCCCTTGGCTCCCCTTTAAGTCACAACGTTGTGCTACTAGGAAGTGACTTTTATTCTAAAAGCGAGTTATGTCCCCTTTTCCTCACCTTTTTATTTACAAATAACTATAGAAGGCAAAATTGTGCAAAACCGAATATTCCAATTAGCCATAGCTAATTGGGAATATTACAATCTCCCCCGGCAAAATGTTGCTTGTCCTCAAGCAACTGAAGTGATGGATGCTGCAAAATTTTCTCACTTTCCCAAATGGCATCCTCATTCGCTAAATTCTTCCACCTCACCAAGAATTCCCGGACCATCCTGCTCTGCAGCTGCCTCTCCCTAGTATCAATAATAGCCTCTGGCTACAAAACCCAATGCCCCTCATCATCTGTGGGTGGTAGCTCATCTGTCACTGTCACATGCTGCCCCAATGCCTTTTTCAGGCATGATACATGAAAGATATTTTGAATCTTGCTGCCTTGGGGCAGCTCCAACTCATATGCAACCTATCAAATCCTGCGTATCACCCTGTATGGCCCATAAAAGCGGGGCTTGAGCTTCTCAACCCCCTTCTGCTTCAATGACGACTGTCAGTATGGCTGTAATCATAGGTAGACCAAGTCCCCTACCTCGAACTGTCTCTCCACCCAACCCCTGTCGGCATATAGCTTCTGTTGGTTCTGCACTGTAGCCATATTATCCTTGAGAGCTCAAAGAAAATCCTGACTCTCTTGGATCGAAATCTTGGCTCTCAGAGCCTTGCTAGCACCAAACATCACGTCAACAAAAGATAAGGGATGATATCCATTCAAAGCATAGAATGGTGACATACCAATGGACATGTGATGTGTAGTGTTGTAGCAGTACTCCCCCAGATGCAACCACTTCAGCCATGCCCGTTGCTGCCCACTGACATAGTTATGCAAGTAGCCCTGTTGACCTCTACCGGTCAACTACCCATGCAGTACACCCCCTCTTTCTTCGCAAAAAGGGGCAGCACCTCATCAGCGTGTCTGTGCCATCCTGCAGTCATCAGCATTTTTTGATCGATCTAATTGTAAACCCAGTCTGCATGTATTCTTCGTAAATAATCCTAGCAGATGTGAGTCGTGTTGTAAATTGCCTAGGTGGACCTAACTTTCCCATGATAATCTACGTCCCGGAAGGTTTTTCGTCTCACCGATCCACGGATCGGCAGAGTTTTCCTTCAAACCTGACCCCAAAGCCGAGATAGATTTTGTCATTGGAATCTTAGAGAATCCTAGTGTGTTAGCCTGCTAGATTATAGTCGTGTCGCAGAACTGGGTGTTTTGTGAAGGTCTATGTTAAAGGGGTTTTTCTCCCTTAGGTGTAAATTGTAAAGTCATGATGTAATGTGTCCTGAGGGTCGAAAAAATGTTTAAATCCCCTCGTGAGTCCTAAGTCCTAGGTCCTAGGTGATGTTTCCGAAGGCTTAGTTCGTTGATCCATTTTAAAAAAAGAATTTAAAAATTAA
>APFE031078488.1:6284-27676 GCA_000404065.3 Pinus taeda | reverse complement strand
AGTCGTTATCTTTCATGCTGAGATCTAAAATTTTCAAGTCGAGACACCGAAATTGATATCTGGTTCTTGTGGTGGTTTTGGGCCTTTATCTTGTCGAAGTTTTCGGTTGCTGGATGATGACAAATGATTGCTGTTCACGTTTCATATTTCTATAATCATCTAACAAGTAATCGATTTAATCTCTTAAGGCACTGGTCTGCTAAGTAAATCAAATTCATCATGTCTCGTGTCTCCCAACCAACTGGTCGACAGTTGGTCTTCATCATCTCACAGGGTCTACCCCCCTTAGCCGCGGGAAACAGGCTTAAACGGAGGGATCGGGGATCACAGTGACAGCCCCCGGTCTGAGCGTTGTCGTGACAAGTTACGCAACAAGCCCTCCAGCCACTTGTTAACTATCTCTGTCTGCCCATCCGTCTATGGGTGATAAATGGTACTCAGTGTCAATTCCGTCCCCACCAACCGAAAAAGCTCCTGCCAAAATCCGCCCATGAAACAGTTGTCCCTATCACTGGTGATGGTCTTGGGAAGACAATGTAACCTAAAAATCTCCCTGAAGAATAGCTCGGCCACCTGCGCTGCTGTGTAGGGAGCGGATATGGCGAAAAAGTGTTTTGTCAGCCAATCAACAACGACAAAGATGCAATCCTTGCCCTGTACGATGGGCAACCCTGTGATGAAGTCCATCGAAATACACTCCCATTTCCCCTCCGGAATGGGAAGAGGCTACAATAGTCCTGTTGGATGGTTCATCTCCCCCTTGTTCCTCTGGCAAACATCGCACTGCGGACATGCTGGAGTACGTCCTCCTTGAGGCCCTTCCATGAGAACCTCTCTCTAATGGCCCTGTAGGTTTTGGTAAACCCCTGATGACCTGCCAATGGTGAATCATGTGATGCCTGAAGTATCTTCTTCTTGAGCTGAGATCCCTTAGTCAAGAAGATCCGGTCCCTATAGTAGATGATCTCATCAACCACCCTATACCTGTCATCCGCCACCTACCCATCCAGAACCTCACATGCAAATCTATCCTTGGAGTACTCTATTAGGAGTCGAGCCCTCCAATCTGCGTCCAAACTCATAAGAGACAACGTGGCTGGTCTACCCTTGACATACTCAATGTCAAAGTCATACGCTTGGATCTTACTGATCCACTTCTGTTGCCTCTCCTGTAGCTGCTTCTGCTCCAAAAAGAACTTGAGGCTATTGTGATCAGTCCTCACCCTGAACCTGTTACCCACCAGATACTGTCGATACTTAGCCAATGCATGCACGATGGCCAGCATCTCCTTGTCGTATATAGAATACAACCTCTCGTGCGGAAGGAGCTTCCGACTCTCAAAGGCTATAGGGTGACCTCCCTGCATCAACACTGCGCCGATCCCCTTTCCCGACGCATCACACTCAAAAACAAATGGCTGCATAAAATCCGACAATGCAAGCATTGGGCAGCTGCTCATAACCTCCTTGAGCCTGTCAAAGGCTCGCTGCGTTGTATCCGACCAACTGAATGCCCCCTTGTCAAATCTGTCAGGGGTGCAGCAAGCTGTGAGAAACCCTTAACGAACTTCCGGTAGTAAGTACAAATGCCAATGAATCCTTGAAGTTCACGTTTCTCGGCTCCAGCCAATCTCTGATGGCCCTGATCTTCTCCTCATGGACCCTCACTCTGTCCACCCCTATGATGTGACCCAAGTATAACATCTCCATCAACCCAAACTCACACTTGGAGAGCTTGGCATAGAACTGCTGCTCCTCCAAGATGCGCAATACTGTCTCAATGTGCTGGAGATGCTCCTCCCAAGTATTGCTATAAATGAGGATATCATCAAAGAACACCAACACAAACTTCCTTAAGTGACTGCGAAAGATGTGATTCATGCAAGACTGGAATGTAGCTAGGGCATTGGTTAGCCCGAAGGGCATCACCAAAAACTCAAAGTGCCCATAATGACACCTAAAGGTGGTCTTGGGAATGTCCTGTTCCCTCACGCGAATCTGAGGTACCCAAATCTCAAATCAATCTTCGAGAAGAATCATGCTCCTCTCAACTCATCCATCAACTCATCGATCCTGGGTATGGGGTACCTGTTCTTCAATGTCTTCTTGTTCAGGGCCCTGTAATCAATGCACATCCTCAATGTGTCGTCCTTCTTCTTCACCAACACCACGAAAGAAGCAAAAGAACTCGTGCTCGGCCGAATATGCCCAAGAGCCAGCAACTCCTAAATAGCCTGCTCAATCTCATCCCGATAGGCCTTGGGATGCCTATAGGGGGTAGTAATCACTGCCTGTATGCCCTACTCAAGCTCAATGGTGTGCTCAAACCCCCGGTCCGGTGGCTGTCCCAGCGAAATCTCTCCAAATATTGTGGCATACCGGTCAAGGATGGACTGTATCTCCGGGTGCACTGTCTGCCCTGTAGTCCCTGCCTCTAATGCACGCAGCTCCACTGCCCACTCTATGTCTCCCTTCTGGAAGACTGCCTCCATCTAATGAGCCAAAACAGTCTGAGGCGGATATGTGTGCTGTCCCCGTATCTTCTCATGCCTCCTTGTCTTCTCATCATCCCACTCCATCTCTAGGGTCTTCCAATCTTAGTGACCTTCCCTAGAGTGATAAGCCACTGAACACCCAGTACTATGTTGGTGTCCGGGATATTGACCACGAAGAAGTGGTCAGTCAGTGTGTAGGTGTCCATTGTTACTGATAACTCTGGAACATAACGAGCACACACCATGGTCTGATCGCTTGGGACTAAAACTGAGAATCCATCAAAGCTCTGTGTCTGTATACCTCTCCGCTCAACCATCTGTGCATCGATGAAGTTGTGGGTGGCCCCACTGTCAACCAAAACTGATACTCGCTAGCCACGTACTACCCCCCGTATGCACAACGTCAAATACTTGGGAACTCCTCGCAATGCTGCAAGGACTCCTTCGGTAGGTGCAAAAGTTGCACCACCTGCTGGTGGTGGTGGAGGCGGCAAGGGACCCTGCACGGCATGACTATCTCCTACCTCCACATCATCCTCCTCATCCTCCTACCCATTGCTCTCGGAGAAGACCTCAATAAAATGTGCTTTGCCAATAGCACATCTATGTCCTAGTGCCCACGGCTCCTGTAGGTAAAGCACAACCGCTTCTTCTTCAACTCTCTCTGGCATCGTCATCAATCTGTGCTCGTCCTAGATTCCCCTTTGGAGGCAGAATCCTCACGTCCTTCCCCTTAGGCTAGAAAGCCTGTCTCTTGGGGTAAGGTGTCCGAGTCCTGGGTAAGGCATCCTGTAAGTCCCAGGTCCTATTGATAGCATCCTGGAGTGTGGCTGGTCTAGTGGATCTGACTAGACCTCGAAGTGGCTTTGCTAACCCCTCAACAAACATGTAGATCCTCCGTGCCATGGATAGATTTGGCACCATCACTGAAATCCTCAAGAAGTCTGCAATGTAGGTCTTTGGGCTCCCCGTCTGTTTGAGCCTCGTCATCTCAACAAAGTGTTGTTCCGGATCCCTCCGATCAAACCTCTCCATCAATCTCCTGGTGAACTCGACATATGTCGTCACTGAGGAGTGTCCGAGTGTAACCATCCCATGGAACCACCGATCATGGGCCTCACCATCCAAATGTAATGTCTCCACCTTGATGGCCTCTGCCTCCAACATCTGGTTAAGCTGGAAATAGATGTCCAACCTCTCCACCCAAGACCTTGCCGAACTGTTTGATGAACCATCGAACGTAGGCAAGTGGAATCTACTAGATGTGCGGTGGGTGTCTCCATCGTGACAATGCCGATGTCCTCTGTGATGGTTGCGTGGTCTACTATCCTGCTGGAGCTGAACAAAGTCTCTGAATGAGAGAGCATCGCTGAACTCCTGCCCATAGGCCTGGTACTCTGCAAAATAATCGCCCATATGACCGAGCTCTGCCTCCTGCTGGGCTTTGGCCCCCGTGTCTGCTCCTAGGAAAGTGGGCATGGTAGAGCGTGTAGGGGCATGTAAGGCCATCTGCGGAGTAATATCATGCTGAGCGGCACCCTGCTCTAGAAAATGGTGGGATGTACCCAATCCTTCACCAACGTGGAAAACCCGTGAGTTCTCACGTTGTCTAGCCTCCACTGCCATGAATCTCTGCCCCATCACCTTGATCTGCCTCGACAAATCCTGCACTAATTTGAGGAGCATGTCCACAAATCTCTTCCCGTCCTCATCTGCCATCGGATCCTCCTGCTCTGCGTCCACCCCAGGCTCCTTCTGTTCTGCGTCCACCACAGTGTCCTCTTGTTCTGCGTCCACCACTGGAACACAGTCTCCATCTCCGTAGGTGTTCTCCAACCTATGCCCAGTGTCTCTGTATCTCCCACCTCTATAACAAATGTAGGGTTTTTCCCCCGGTGACATAGATTGCTAGCTCCACAGGCTGAGCCAGATCTATGCTCTGGTACCACTGTAATATCCTGTTTCAGAGATATTCCCCAAAACCCCAGTAAACTCCAACCAAATACGCACAAATGATATAATAATCGGGAAGCTCAAAATGATAAAAATAACGGTGTTGCAACATATAATAATGTAAACATGAAATATAAGCAGATACTCGAGAAATGCAGAGAGAAATGCTAAGCCATTTTATTATACTGAGTAATGGAATGAGTACAGGAGGTGATCAAAAAGATGGCACCTCGACTTGCACCAGGAAAGTGAAGAAATACACTCAGATAGCAAAGGAATGGCCTCTCTTTGAACTGCGTGGATGCTGCTGGAGAACCATCGTGCTGCTGCTACTATTCGAAATCAAATGAGGATTTGGGGTTGTTCCCCTCTTTAGAAAATGTTGAAATCCTGGAATCAACCTCTACTCAGAAAACCCAGAAAAACCCAGAAAGCTTTTCTGAAATGGCCGATGCCCGAAAATCGCCCCTTGGGAATCACGCAAATCCCTTAAGGCTCTGCGCTGCCACTGAGTAGAATCCTCCAAAATACTGCCTGAAACTCTGCCAAACTCCTCCAATATGCAAGAGCTGATCTCTTATTCAATCTCCCATCTCAACTCCTCCACAAACCCCTAATCCGGAACTACCCCCAGAAGAATTGCGTCCCTCTCTCTCAAGACTGCGTAGTCCTCCAATGCTCAGCTCCACCTCAATGCCAAAGATCAAAACTACTGCAAAAAGACTACTGAAACTACCTTGCCCAAGTAGGCACTCGAAGTCCCCCGGGGCTAAGGGTGAGATCTCCAAACAGAGACACTCAATGCACTAAACAGTGCTGCAGACAGGCTAAACAGCCAGCGTTCTCCAAGTCGAAGTGACTAGCTCAAATGCTCATAACTGAATGCCAAAACGAGGAGGCTCCTCTCTCCTTTATAGCATTGGCCTCTCTCAATCCCAAGGCTCACCTCCTCCAACGTAATCTCCTCTTACCACGTGTTCCTTTTCCCATCTGCAATCCCTCCAAGTGTCTGCGTGGGCCCCATCTCTGCATGGTCCTTTGGCCCCCTTGGCTCCCCTTTAAGTCACAACATTGTGCTACTAGGAAGTGACTTTTATTCTAAAAGTGAGTTATGTCCCCTTTTCCTCACTTTTTTATTTACAAATAACTATAGAAGGCAAAATTGAGCAAAACCAAATATTCCAATTAGCTATTGGGAATATTACACCTTTCTAGACCTCCTCACAAGACATGACTGCGGCTAGGCTCTGTTACCCTTACTGCGACTTTACAACCATGACTGTCACTTTGTGCATTGGCTGCAACTTCATGTATTGACTGCGGCTTCATGTATTTGCTACGGTTTCATATATAGACTGTGTTTTATATGTCTCCATGTACAGCGTTTGACATGTCTCCATGACTGCATTTGCATGTCTTCTCATACAGCATATCTGGTCTTCCATACAGCGTATGAGAGCAGCGTCTTCATATACAGTGTGAGACAGCATATACATATACAACGTATGAGGTCTTCCATGTACAGTATAAGTAATTGACTGCATTTAAATATTTCTAACAGCATATTCATGAACAGCGTCCAAATGTCTTCATGAATTGTGTTGGATTAAGTCTTCACAATTGCCTGGAGTGTTTTCATAACCAGCGTATATATGTCCAACGTACATAGAGTCTTCATAACCAGTGTACTAAGCACTACGGCTAGATTTGGGGTTTTCATGCTGTTCATAGCTGCGTATGTATCCCTTGAATGTTGTGCGTATATCTTCATAGCGTTTAGGGCATTTATGTGACTGTGCGTATATTGTGATATAGTCATGACAGCGAATGTATATATACTCTTCATTGTTGTACTTATAGATGACAGCGTATAAGTGCCTGTGGAACAGCGTCAAGATTGTACTGCGGCTCTTCCAACGGAGCAGATAAGTTGACTGTCGTGTGTAATGATTGTCTCCATGCATATGACTTGTCTCCATGCTTAGCATAGGATAAGGGCATCATCTTGCAGCTAGGGCTCCTTCTAGGCCAGCATATTCTTTTGGTTCTCTCCTTCTCCAAAAACCCAAGACGTGGAGAGGAGATCACCTCAAGAATACATGTCCCAAATGACTTAAAGTCCTCACCAATTTATACTAAAATGTGGATGATGAGTAGACACGTCTATTGGACTTCTTCAGCCTACGTAAGAGTTGGTCGGCTTGATAATAATTACATAATCAAAATAAATTCATATCTCCATAAATACTTATCGGAATCAGATGATCTTTGGACCAATCCTACACCTCTCGACGAGAGGGATCCAATAAAAATATTAGCTACCATAAATAAGCTGACCCACATGGAGTTTGGCCCTAGTTGCCAATTTTAACACTCCCTCTCATCTAGGGAGAACTCCATCTGCTGATCCATATGTCCGACTGTACTATCTCTGCCATCAGTGCCCTGCACTGCTCTGCGTAGCTCTGCTCAGCTCTGTTGGCTCTGCTCAGCTCCGCTGACTCTGCTGGCTCTTCTCCGATCTGCTCAGCTCTGCTGGCTCTGCTCTGATCTACTCAGCTCTGCTGGCTTTGCTCTAATATGTTGGCTCTGCTCTACTCTGCTCTGCTCATCTCTGCTGGCTCTGCTCTGCTCTGCTCAGCTTTGCTCTGCTAAACTATGAAGAAGAAGAATTGATCGAGAATGTCTCATACCATTCTCCACTGACCCGAAGTCAGTCTCAGAATGCGTACCACTAGTCCCAAACCAGTCTCAACCGACCCGAAGTCAGCTTCATAGTAGGTACCACTCCTACCACTAGTCCCAAACCAATATCGCAGTCTCAGGGAGTGTACCACTGGTCCCAGACCAGTCTCAACCGACCCAAAGTCAGCGTCATAGTATTTACCACTCTCACTGGTCCCAGACCAGTACTGCACTAACACAAAGTTAGTCTCAAAGTATGTATCACTGGTCCCAGACCAATCTCAACCGACCCGAAGTCAACGTCATAGTATGGTACAACTCCTACCACTAGTCCCAGACCAGTATCATTGGTCCCAGATCAATGGAGGTCATCCTAGCGTAGGGAGTACAATAGATACAACGATGCGTCCATCGATACTACTATGGTCCCTAACTTCATTTCCCTGCTCATTGATCAGATGAGAGGTACTTCCCATGAGGCCCAAACTACATGGGTAGGATGCCTCGACAGGAGAACTAATCAATCCTATCCTCACAAGAGAACACATCAATCCTGCTACAATCGCCATGGAGAACACATCAATCCAGGCCTCACAGGAGAACACATCAATCCTGCTACAATCGCCATGGAGAACACATCAATCCAGGCCTCACAGGAGAACACATCAATCCTGCTACACAATCGTCATGGAGAACACATCATCCAGACCTCACAGGACAATTAATCATCCTGCTACACAGGAGAGTGAATCATCCTGTCCACAGGAGAGTGAATCATCCTGTCCACAGGAGAGCGAATCATCCTATCCCACAAGAAAGCGAATCGTCTTGTTCCACAAGAGAGCGAATCATCTTGTCCATAGGAGAGCGAATCATCCGGTACCACAAGACAGCGAATCATCTTGTTCCACGAGAGCGAATCATCTTGTCCACAAGAGAGCGAATCATCCTATCCATAGGAGAGCGAATCATCCTATCCACAGGAGAGCGA
The DNA here is from genome assembly GCA_000404065.3 of Pinus taeda. Classification (NCBI taxonomy): domain Eukaryota; kingdom Viridiplantae; phylum Streptophyta; class Pinopsida; order Pinales; family Pinaceae; genus Pinus; species Pinus taeda. The sequence goes on along the minus strand of APFE031078488.1, from coordinate 19,552 downwards.
ATAATCTTATCCCAGTGCGCACCACCAGGGGAGTGTGAGTCACCCTATGGTCGTATGTTGCTCGAGTAAGAACCGCAAGCCCCCAGAGCTCTCAGAGCTCAATGTATGCAACATGTAGGAACCTTGTACAAGGGTCTCTTGACGACTCTAATTCGTTCGGGAAAATCACAGATTTGATCTTTCCCCTAGGGCTTTAGCGACCTGTACATCATCTCAGTGCAATGGAGCCTCCTTGCTCATCGACTTTCCATATCCCAAATAAGGCAGTATCTGATGTCTGTCTGCTGGAGCAATTGTCGAATACGGGATTCCTCAATAATTGAATCCCACCTCTAATTGTCACAGAGAAAAAACAGCTCACTTAAGAGCTTCCGCAACCATGCAGCTTCATACGAGATCATACTCGTAGCCATGTATTCAGTCTTGGTGGTGCTTATAGCGACCAACTTCTGCTTCCTGCATCGAAGCAGAATCCAAAGAGAACCAGCACTGAAAAGTGCTCTAGTGATCCTCCACACTGCCTGCCCATTCAGCATTCGAATAATAATGCAATTTCATCTTTCAAGAAGTGTATCTCAATCCATGAGAGATTGTGCCCTGAAGATATCTCAGAAGATTCTTGGCACCAATCCAGTGAGGCTCAACCAAATATGAGCTCACATGGTAACTGCAAAACATATGTTCGGATGGAGGTTCACCAAGAACATCAATGCGAATGAGTTTATGAAACTCAGAGGCATTCCCAAATCTGGTCTGACATCACTACCATATAACTTACGATCCTCGAGGTAATCATAGGCTAGCAGTTTATCTTTCCACATCCGAAATCCAACTCCCTCTGTCTTCTACAAATGAGAGGGTCTGCACCTGTCAGGCATAGGTGTCGGAATGAGAGGTCTATCATCCTCAACCTTCGGGTAATGGTTTGGATCAATTTCACTCTTAGTGAATCTCAGCGTCATCTGACAGCTATCAATCCTCTCATATTACGCCTGGGGTGCTTTGCTTCAAGCCATAGAGGGCTTTCTTCCACCAGCATACGTGAGATTCCTGATCATCAATCTCAAACTCCACGAGTTGTTCCAAACCTGTGGACCTGCTACATGAGGGGGAATGGTCCCCTTGTAAGATTTTCCTTCGATACATCTCAGACATGTACCTTCATGCTCTTTTTGAATTCAGGCATCTTTGTCACCATCTGACTCACAGACCTCCGATGCTGTGTCAATGGACATGGTCCCCAGTGGACTTCCTGCAACTTGATACAACCCTGAACTCAAAAACATCTTCGAAAATTCAATTTTCAAACACATTCCTTTCCATTGACAAATGCCACCATAAAACCTTTGACTTCCATTCCCTTTTCGGGATAGGTGGCATTGGCTCCAAGTGTAATCCCACGATTGTTTCTATCTCTCTACCAAATTAGAGAGTGCACCCTTCTACTCGATGAAGTGCCTTGAAGCACTACAATCAATATGCCAGATTCCCAAAGAATCTGAAGGAGAGGGCCAATACGAGATAACACTTCTCTATCTTATCATAAACAATATTTGATTGTTCTTAACTGGGGTTCCTTTCTTCCTTGAAGAGTCGGTCGTGTCTTTGATGACCTGCATCTCTATCATTCGGACACTCCTTTGCATAAGAGCCGAACTCATAACCAAGACATCTGCCTTTCCTTCCACCCTTAGATCCGAACTTCCCAATGAAGTGATCTTTAGGTAGGCCATCAGAAGTTCTGTTGCGCCATTCTAATAATATGCTCTGCTTCGACTTCACCCTATGTAAATTATGAGGAACCCATTGATCCTTTCATCTTGTCCCAACTGTCTTTGCTGATTGCTCTTTCACTCTTGCTTGGGCATTGTCTTCACCTCAGCTCTGATTCCATGTTAATTTTAGGTATGTTCTATGCTAGCGCAATTTATTTAAATTTTCACAGTTAGCAATCACATCAACATTAAGATAAACTATAGATAGAACATAAATAATCGCAAAAGACAAGCCAAGACAAGAGGACACAAGATGTGGCGCTAGCCAGGGACAAACCCCACAATGTGTGGGGAAACCCTTGATCAATTCTTCTTTTATGTTCTTCAAAGTACAACAGAGAAAGAGAGAGAGAGAGATAGTACATTTACAACAGGAGTCAACACTTTGACTTATCTAGATCTAGCATAGATCATTTTGTATAACGATGAGATCAGTTGAAGACATTCTGCTTCAACTGATTCTCCAAGGTGACTCCTTCACCTATCATCGTGCTGCATCTCATCCATTTGCTGCACCTTACCGTGTAGCACCGTCATGCTGCATCAAGCATCATCATGTTGCTCATGATCTCATACATCACGCTGCCCATACATCATGCTGTCCATGATGCGACATCTTCCATCATCATGCAGCCCTGTGTTGTACTTCATCACTGATATCTTCAGTACTACTGTTATCATCATTGTTGCACCATGACAGTCCCTTGAAATTACCCCAGAGGTGATCTCTGCATCGAGATCATGATTTCACAAGAACTAGATCATGACTTTGTCACTGATAATCACAGCTTCTCATTGACTGAGTTAATATGTTGAGAATGTAACTATTACTGTCATTATTACAGCAGCACTTGGCATTGCTTGAAACCCTCGTCACAGCTTTTCAGTGACTGCGTATTGACTATGTATCTATACATGGTGCGGATCTGCTCCTCTCATGGACAAGTCTCCTTTCCAGACCTCCTCACAAGACATGACTGCGGCTAGGCTCTGTTACCCTTACTGTGACTTTACAACCATGACTGTCGCTTCGTGCATTGGCTGCGGCTTCATGTATTGACTGCGGCTTCATGTATTTGCTGCGGTTTCATATATAGACTGTGTTTTATATGTCTCCATGTACAGCATTTGACATGTCTCCATGACTGCTTTTGCATGTCTTCTCATACAGCATATCCGGTCTTCCATACAACGTATGAGAGCAGCGTCTTCATATACAGCGTGAGACAGCGTATACATATATAGTGTATAAGGTCTTCCATGTACAATATAAGTAATGGACTGCGTTTAAATATTTCTAAGAACAACGTATTCATGAACAGCGTCCAAATGTCTTCATGAACTGTGTTGGATTAAGTCTTCACAACTTCGTGGAGTGTCTTCATAACCGGCGTATATATGTCTAGCATACATAGAGTCTTCATAACTAGCGTATTAAGCACTACGACTAGATTTGGGGTTTTCATGCTGTTCATAGCTGCATATGTATCCCTTGAATGTTTTGCAAATATCTTCATAGCGTTTAGGGCATTTACGTGACTGTGCGTATATTGTGATATAGTCATGACAACGAACGTGTATATATTCTTCATTGTTGTACTTATAGATGATAGCGTATAAGTGCCTGTGGAACAACGTCAAGATTGTACTGCGGCTCTTCCAACGGAGCCGCAGTACAGAGAAGGTTTCTTCTAGTCCAAGCCCCAATCGCTGGGAGAAAGGCTTAAGAGTTCGGTTATAAGCATCCTGGCCACATGGCAGAAGGCCTATGGGTACGGTTGTGCTTGTAGGATACAAAAATTAAAACTTTTTGTACGAGACCAGGAGTGCACCAGGAGTATGATAGACCTACAGACATGGGGCAAATGATGGAGAGTTCTATGAGAAGAAAGCATTGCATGGTTTGAAGCAAGCTCCCCGAGCCTGGCATGTCCGCACTGGCAGTTACCTGGAGAAGCCTGGAAGCAATTCTAATTCGAACCTCTAAGTTGGTCCAAGGTATGCCTTTGATTTTGGTTTTATATGCTGACAATCTATTCTTGACAGGTAGTGAGCCTCTAATGATCGAGTGTACGAGGGAGCTGGCCACTAAGTTCGAGATAAAAGATCTTCAAGAGATATGAGTCTGCATGGATACAATGATATCATGGGTGAGCACGAATAGAAGTTAGTATCTTTAAGCACAGTCAGCGTTGAGTACATGGTTACTAGCATGACTAGCTGTGCGGAAATTTGGTTGAGGAAGCTCTTTGCAGAGTTGTTTGAGCAGAATCTAGATGTGACAGTGCTACATTGCGACAATAAAGAGAGGGATCCAATTGGCAGAAAATATTGTATATAGTTGGGACTGAGATATCTTCATATATTGAGACAGTTTTGTTGTATGAGACAAGCTTAGGCTTATGGTTGTTGCCTCCATGGGAGAGAGGGAGGATGAATAAGGAAAAAAAAGGATTGCTTCTCTTGGTAATGTGTGAGGCAATGTGATTAAACTCTTCAGTGAGCTAGTTAAGCTGGTATCTGATATGAGCACGTTGATATGTTTTTGATCTACAGAGAGCAACATGGATTGAAGGATGTGACCCTCTAGAGCAAGGATTTGGGTTGATCGAGGACACTAAGCCGGCTCTTCACCCCTGTCTGAGCTCCCAGGGTGAGGAATTGAGATATAGGGCTCCTGGGGTTGAGGGATCTCTAGACAATAGGGTATCACCCCTATTTGTCACCCATAGGGTGGAAGATGTTGCTCCCATATCTTGGTCTATACAGAGTATACCCTAGTTGGCATTTGTCTTTCCCACCCATCTGACCAATGGGTGTTGGCTGCTTGATTTAGGAGCGATCCTTGCTATGTATGGTAAGTAGAATCCCGCTCAAGGTAGAGATGCAGGTGTTCTACCACCTGAATCTTCAGGGTCCTATTGGGAAGATCACTGGATAATAGAATAGGCACAACCCTTACCATTTATGGTAAGTGGTATCCCTCCTATTATCGCCAGGCAGTGGGATAGGCGTGATCCTTACCTCATAAGGTAAGTGGCATCCCTCCTATTGTTTGTGGTTTCCTAGGTCGTAGCATTGGCTCCCCACTGGCAAAGTTTCCCGGGTCATAGCATTGGCTCCCCGCTGATAGAGTTTCCCGAGTCGTAGCATTGGCTCCCCATTGGCAGAGATTCTCAGGTAGCAACATTGGCTTCTCACTAGCAATGATTCCGGGTGGTATAAGTGGCTCCTCAATGGATACAGAGTGGTATATTGGGCTCCCCTCCATGGTCAAATTCTTCTTCTTTTAGATTTGAGAGTGTTCAACATATAAGCAGAGCAAAGATGAGCAGAGATGAGCAAGGATGAGCAAAGATGAGCAAAGACAACATTTGATGACGACGAGATATTTGTGATGAGACATATGTTGCAGTCGGTAATTTCTCCATAACTGAGAGGGAGTGTTAATTTTTGGCATATCAGGGACAAATTCCCTCCTTTGGACAATCTTCCTCATCAAGAAAGACCCTTCCTAGCCCTCGGAAGAATTTAATTTGGTTAAGGGAAAATATATTTTAATATGAAAACTTACATGTGCACTAAAGGATAGGTTGGCCTAAAAGAGAAATTGGACACCCATGGATAGCTATAATTACAAGTCAGTGACCCCCATTTGGACATTGTTATGATCATTCTTCTTTATTTGGTTTGGCTCACACAGGTCTGAGGTGATTCGCAAAAATTGGTTCATATAGGTCTGAAATTGCAGGGTCTAAAGCTCGCGTGTGAGATCTAGGGTTTTTATTTACAACTGCAGGGTTGCCACAGGGAATTTCCTGTTGCAACCGCATGCACACAGGCTTATGAGTGCGGTTGGAGGGCTTTAGCTACACACAGATACACTCTCGCGTGCATTTGGAAACTAGGGTTTTATTTCTTCAATTGACTGCAGAATTTGGCATTTGTCCGCAATAATTGACAGTTGACTGCATGCTTCTGAATTGGGGTTTTCTATTATTAGCATTGTTGGGTTCATATCTTGGATTTTGTTCAGTTGATTTTGTTGGATAGTTTTGGGGTTGAAGATATGGATCGTTGTACTCTCTCTTTGCTGAAACATTCAATGACAATCTAATAAGAAGAAGAATTTGAAAGGGTTTCCCCCCTTGTGGGGTTTTTCCCTAGTCTCCAACCAATCCTAATGTCTCTATTTGTGAATGTTTTTCTTCTATTGTTCCTTTATGTTCTATTGCATTGATGATCATGTTATTCTTTCTATATAATTGCATATGTTGCTGAATAATGTTATGATGTGGGGTGAATTCAATGTGTAAATGATGAAATGCAATTATCTAAAGCAAAGAACAATATATAGCCCTAAGGAAAATTAACACGCATTGAGGCCTTTTGGCATGATTGAGATAGCTCCAAGGTATTTTTTTCAACTAGACTGGGTTGGTCACTGAGGCCCTCAAACAAACCCTCGTCCTTCCTTCTTTCGCAATCAAACTACTTTGGACACTAAGGTACTTCTTCGCTCTGGTTCTGATATCCTTCGATGTAGGGCTTCTTTGATGATGGGCACTCAAATGACGCATAGCACTTTGCTACTATACACTTCGATCTTTATTGTGTTGAGGAGATTCATTAGACAACATCATGAATACAACCTTTGTTGAGCTTTGGCTTCCTTGAGAAGGTGGATATTTCACTTAGGCCTTAGATGCTTTGGCTTTCAATAGAATAAGGAACAAGGTCTTGATTACACCTAGAAGTCTTCTTTCTTGCATAAGTACACAAACCTCACAAATTTTTTCTTGATACTTGAAGGAGATCATCCTTCTTTCAGTGAAAGATGCTCCTTGAGACTACTTTTCCACCCACGCTCTAATACCGTTGATTTTTCATGAACTTCTAATCTGATAATTAGTTCTAATGATTTCTTAACTTATTCTTTCATGTGTTCACATTTAGCATTAAGTAATTACACAGAAGATCTCAACAATAGAAATAATAAATATAGTAGGATCATAAAAGAGAAATCCAAACAAAAGACACAAGTATTTTACCCTAGGAAAACCCACTTTGGGGAAAAAACTAGCAACCCTTTCTTACAGAAATTATTCACTTCAACAAGAGATACAATGTGGTCCTTATAGTCAAAATAAAGTCAAATTGACCAATAGAAAAACCTAGGTCAAACTATTTTTCTAGAAACTCGGTCTTTTGCTTCCACTTCAGAAACTTGGCTTTCTGCATCTACTACAGAAACTCGGCTTTTTGCATCTTGTCTCCTTCACATAGATGAATAGATTATATCTTGTCTTATGAGATTCAAATTTTTCAAGAGGAGGAAGTCGAATGGCATATATATAGTGATCCTGGGAGGCTGAATTGGTGTGTCTCTTCACTGGGGCCGACTTGAGGATGACCTTACATTTGGAGGCAAAAATTCAAAATTTAGGAATTCAAATTCCATCTTTTTGAAGTTGACATGAAGAACATGTCTTGTATTTATTATTACATATATATGAAGGGCTAAAACATTAATTATGAAGACCAACCATAGCTACATAAATCCAACACACCCAAATCAAAGAAAATCATAAAGAAGGAAAAGGCACATTAGAGGGGTGGGAAAAGTAGACCGAGGAAAGGGGTAACTCATGCATCCATGACTACTCCATCCTTACATCTATATATGAAGGATGTTGGGCCACCATTAAGTGGTGACTTGGCTATGGCAACCTGTCCTGAAGTCATTCCCACTCCATTGCCACCATTTCACACACACCTATGGATTGACAGGCTAGTTTGGGAGATGTCACTTCCCCTTGGGGGCTGGAAACACCTAATAGGGTTATCCATCTAACCATCGCTGTTATGAAACCAGCTCACAAAAAGATAGAAAAGAGAGATAAATGCCTTAGAATTCAGCTTCTTCGAGGGGGCAACCTCCTTTACATTACACAAATGAACAATTCTTCGATGATACAAATGACAAGACCTCCTTTCTATATATAGGAGTCTAAGGGGTCATAATATAATCAGAGCCGACATAACAATAATAATGTAAGGACACAATAATAACAATAGTGGGCTTCTATGGGGACTGCATGGGTACAACAATATAATAAGGGGGTTGTACTAATAACAATATGGGGTTACAGTAGTAGTATAGGGGCCTAACATGCCCCTCTCCTTCAAAAAGTGTTGTCCTCAACGCTTGAGTAGTTCTTGATGCGTCTGTATAAAATTCTTGTCCTTCCATGTGAAATCTTCAACATGTAAGTTCTTCCACATGATGAGATGCTTTGAAATTGATCGATTTCGTAGCTGTCGACTTCTCGGTTTTGTAAATGTTTTAGGTTCCAATATGCCTTTTCCTTCCTTGTCAAGTTCTAGCAATATTGTTGGAACTGGAATATTCAGAAACTTTTGAATTAGTTCCCACCCTGCTTCACCATTCTTCCATTCATACCTTCCTTTGTTTATCAAATTTGGTTGGATAATTGTACCAACCTCTACCATTTCTGCAACCATATGTTCAATTTCACTCCTTTGGGCATATGGATATCTATAAGGCTTGACGTTTGGAGGAACACATCCTGGAATAAAATGAATAGCATGATCATGATCACAAATACATGGGAGACCTTTGGGAGTCTTAAATACCTTGGAATGATTGTCCAAGACTTTTTGGAGATCTGGAGAAATACATGATTTCGATGTGCGAACAGTTAGTGAAGATAATTGTGCAATTACGCCTTGTTGTTCTTTCTTTAGAAGCTTTGTCATTGCGTCAGAGTTGATTATCTTTCCTAGTTTCCTAGTGATACCCCTTAATTCAACTTCCTTTCCTTTGGAAGAAAATTTCATAAAAAGTTCTTGAAAATTAAAAGCTGTTGTACCCAAGGATTGTAGCCATTGGACTCCTAGTACAACATCAGCACCACCCATTGGAACGAAAAACATTGGGCTATTCAATACATATTCTCCTGTTGATAGCTTGATATTATGGCACTTTCCAAAGCAATTTATGGTTCCTCCACTTACAACTGTCACTTGACACTCTGATGCTGGATCTGGGAAGCAATTCAAGTCCTTGGCTATCTTACAATTAATAAAATTATGGGTACTACCTAAATCAATCAACACTATTACCTTTTTCTTCTTGATATGTCCTTCTATCTTTATAGTTTGAGTGGTAATTCCGACGAATGCATTACAAGATATGGTCGGATTCATTTCTTCTTTCTCTGGGGTTGGTTCCTGGTGAGTATCCTTTTCTTTTGATGTTTCTTGATACTTTTCTTGCTAATATTTCACTGTTTGAACCATCTACTTCTTGATATGTCCTTCTATCTTGAGAGTTTGGGGAGTGGTAATTTCTTCCAATGCTTTACAAGATACGGTCGGATTCATTTCTTGACGCTCGATGTGATCTTTCACTTCTTGAACATTTTTCTTCTTGATATGTCCTTCTATCTTGATAGTTTGAGGAGTGGTAATTCTGGCCAATGAATTACAAGATATGGTTGGATTCATTTCTTATTTCTCGATGTGATCTTTCACTTCTTGAACATTTTTCTTCTTGATATGTCCTTCTATCTTGATAGTTTGAGGAGTGGTAATTCTGGCCAATGAATTACAAGATATGGTTGGATTCATTTCTTCTTTCTCGATGTGATCTTTCACTTCTTGAACCTTTTTTTCCTCCTCTTCATACTCTATGTAAAATAATTTCTTCTCAGCACACTTATGACTTTTAGTGATTTTTTTATCACAATTGTAACAAAGCCCTTTTTCTCTTTTCTCTTCCAATTGTTTTGGTCTAAGCCTTGTAGGTTGTGGAAGGCTAGGAGAAGAAACACTTCCATAATTATAGTCATGAGTGGTGGTATTCCTTGTTTTCATAATCTCTCTTTCAATTTTTCTTGCCAACTCGAATGCCTCCTCCAATGAATCAGGTTCCCAAAAACAAACCTCATGTTGAACGTTATCCTTTAAAGTCCCTATCAAAACATCAATCCTTTTCTTCTCTGGAATATAATTTACCCTTCTATTCAATTTTTGAAAGTCTTCAATGTGCTCTTCCATTGAACCCTTTTATATGAGATTTATCAATTGGCTAAAGAAGGAGTTCCTCTTTGTATCCTCATATTGTGCTATCATTTCCTCCGTGAAAATCGACCATGTGACAAGTGGTTAACGAGAACAAAGCCCTTTATACCATAAAAATTGATTCGGTTCTAAATAATTATATGCAATACACACCTTTTGTAATAGTGGTACACCATGTACATCAAAATATTTCTCCATCTGTAGTATCCAATTTACTGGATCCTTGCCATGAAACTTCCTCATCTCACGTTTTCTTGATTTTAGGAGCTCAATCTTGAAACGACTGTAACTCTGTAATTGTGGATTTTCTAGTTATGAAATTGTGATTTGCAGTAGCTCTTTGTGTCCTTTTTCCAAGCCACCAATCTGATCCAAATTGGATTCTCCAAGGAAGAGTTATTCCAAATCTCCCACGGTGACCTAATTATAGACTAGTTCAGTAGAGCGAACTTGTACGACATGACACGTGTCACTATTTTGACCTTTGGATATAAAATATGTACACAAGAAACTACAATCCGTCCTCTTTCTTTAACTTTTTACAAAATTTCAATCCGATTCTCAGAGATAAAGTTATGACAATTTTCCCCAAATCACCTATTTGAAATGTAATTCATGGGTCTACAAAAACCATAACTTCCCTAGACTATATCTCCAAAAATATAGCGAGACAGGATCTGAAATTCAAAGTCAAGGTTCAAACCAATTTCATCTCAAATGGGTTTTTTTTCTTGCTTCTGAAGAAGTTATAGCGAAAATTCCATGATGACCTATTTGGAACAGCGAAACCCTAGAATCAAAAGCTCTGATACCAAATGTTATGAAACCAACTCACAAAAAGATAGAAAAGATAGATCAACGCCTTAGAATTCAGCCTCTTCGAGGGGGAAACCTCCTTTACATTACATAAATTAACATTTCTTGGATGATACAAATGACAAGACCTCCTTTCTATATATAGGAGTCTAAGGAGTCATAATATAATTAGAGCGGACATAACAATAATAATGTAAGGGCACAATAATAACAATAGTGGGCTTCTATGGAGACTACATGGGTACAACAATATAATAAAGGGGTTGTACTAATAACAATATGTGGTTACACTAGTAGTATAGGGGCCTAACACAAGTTCCTAGAGAATTGTCGCAAGGCACAAGAGCAGGGCAAAATATTTCATTACGCGTGGCTCCTGTTGTCAATAGTACTGGTGGCATGGGAGTTGCCCGAAGATAGCCAGTTCCCTTCGGTCGCGCAGGATCTTCCAAAGGCAGCGAAGTACGCTTCACTGTGGGTGACCAGGGAAATGCAGTTGATAAAGGAGAGTAATCTATTTTGGATATTAATGGAGATGAATATCTTGATGGGGATCAATCGCAAGCCATGATTATCACCCATAGTTTATGCCAGTTTATAGAGCTTTGCAGAGTTAAAAGAAGATTTCCACCATGTCTTCATTAGGGTGTGGAAGGACCCTACGAAGACGTGGCGTGATTTACCATACCAGGCAACCGATGATGTGATATTTGTAGTCCTTGACTCTTGGCTACGATATTGGCATGCTCCAACTAGCTCCACGGTAGAAATAGACAAGTCCTCTCTATAGAACAAGAAGGAAGAGACAAAGCTTCAAATGGCGCAATTGCCAGAGAAGTGCAAAAAAGAGGAAGCAAAGGCCAGGCCCAGGCAACGTGCGACGCTGCGAAGGTGGCATAACAACAAAAAACATAAGAAGAAGAGAACGAAGGACAGAGGTCACCATCACCGGCACTAAGGCAGAAACAAAGATCAAACAAGGTGGCATGGACCCATAGACAACATCCATCCAACTTAAGCATCCGTGACCACGAGAGCAGACAGTGCCATGAAAGAAAACAAAGGCCTCAAAGATGACTTTCGACCCAATCACCATCGCCAAGGGGGATTTTCATGACATTGGCGAAATAGTGAGGGATGTCACCATGGAGGCCCTCTAATAATTTGAAGAATAGCAACAACTTGTATTGGGGCCTCTTTGAACAGAGTTGTAGGAGTTACAGGTTCACACTCTACAAGCTGGCACAGTGTCCACCAGCATCGCGATCAGCACTGCAACTCCTAAAGAGATGTTGCACACAAGGGTGACCAATGCGGTACCACTACCTAATGGGGCACTCACTACAGAAAATGAGGCTAGCATGCCTATGGTTAGTAGTTTGAAAGGGTAGGGTTGAACATGGCTGTTCTCTTTCGGGAGTCGCTCTACCTCTTGCAAGATGGAGTCACCATGAAACTCAAGCCCCGAGAGAGTCGCGCTCTATAGGTGATGAGCGAGCACCGCATCAACATTGAGCAGTTGGGCTTGTAGAGCAATGAAGCAATGGAGCAGAATAGATAGATAATGCAGGTTGTGGAGGAATCCTGCCGGATGTTCCCATAGTTGGACATTTAGGCAAAAGAATCAGTGGAGGCGCACATCCACAAATTGGCCATAGTGGTGCACGATGCTCGAGCAAAGATGGCTAGGGTTCAGCTAGAGCTGAACCAGCAGATCGCAGAATTGTAGTTGAAGGCTCAACTTCCAACTTCATTAGAGGTCAGGGAATAGTGAACCACTGTTGTTACAACAACAATGGCGACGGTTGACAGTGCAGTGGCAGATTGCATGCAGCTGTTCGAACAATCATTCAAGGTCCTAACCACCCTGCAGGAGGACCCGAATGTAGAGTGTCTAGAGATAGAGGGGCACAAGCTAAAATAAAAGTATTAGGAGGTAAAAGGGACCATGCAGATGGTTTCCCTTACACAGAGGCTTGTAAGGATGCAGGAGGCAAAGGCGCTCAAGGAACAGGTGGATGTCGCTCACCACAAAGAAGTGGTCTTGAAAGAACACCTACAACCATGGATTGACCAGGCTTATATGATCACAACCTTCATTGAAGGGAAGCTCATGAAACTACAAGAAGCTCAGCAAAATATTTAGAGTAGCAGTTCAGCAGCAGTCACTAAACAACGCGTGGAAGAAGTCCAGCAGGTAGCCGCTCTGATTCAGGTGGATATTGGTGGCCACCTGCCAAGTCCATCTGGACCCCCATCATTGTCTCTTTCAGCATTTTCAGTTTCCTTAATTGTAGCACAACTTACTATTTTTAGGAGTTTTTCGGGTCCTGAACTTCCGGAGCTGTTTTGAGGCCCTAAACGACGTTTTTTGGGGAATCTGAGGGCAACATGGGTCCATAAAATGGACTGATGTTGCCCACTCCAACAATGATAGTGCTCGAATAGATGTTTCTAATGAGCTATTGTACGCGTCAAATGGAGATCGTATGCCAAAGTTACGACCCCGGGAAATTGATGTACCAATTTACCCAAAACGGGGCCCACAATTTGGCGTTTCATCTTCTAAGG
>APFE031078485.1:0-42653 GCA_000404065.3 Pinus taeda | reverse complement strand
AAGTTAGTTTCTCATAATATTTTTCTTTGATTCCTAGGATTTCTCTACGCCACCACATATGTGTATGGACCTTACCACTATTATGCTCTTAAACATTTGGCCTTAAAGCTATATCTCCTTTTAGATTTGAAAAATCAAACGAAAGTGATCTATAAATCTCCAAAATTAGGTTCTACCAAATTTAATGAAAAAAATCTCAAAACGTTATGATTTAAATTTCAAAAGATTAAAGAAAAACATTAATTTTAGTAATAACTTATTTTTCTCACTTTTATTTAGTAAAGTGAACAGCAATATGGTATGCCAAAGTAATATTCATTTTTAAAGAAAAACCATCATATCTATTTTACGGAGAGGATAGCACTTAGGACTATACCTGTGACTTTCTGCATTTTTTATTTTTATGTCAAGTAACTACAAGTTAAATGTATAAAAAGTTTGAGGAGTAAATATTGAAATTACTAATATATTTGTCTAATTGTTAAAAGATATACTTGTATTTTTTTTCAATTATTTAAATTAAGTTAATGATTATAATTTTTTGCAAAATATAAATATAAATGATTTATTCTAATTTTATAATTAAAAAATATTAATGCTTATAAATAAATATAAATAAAAATATATTAATATATAACAAGATTATGCTCTATTTTTTGGATTAATTTCAAGAATAAAAAAGATCTCAATCTAAAGATAAAGATGAAAGAAGATCTAAATGTCAATTTAAATTCCATATTTGATAACCAGAAAAACAAAACCAACAAACCCCCCAATCCGATTTAATGTAAAAGGGCATTCTCTAAGCGATTTTCCAACTCCCTCATTCCCATTCCATTCCGGTTTAACCTAAATTGTCAACCTATTGGTGTTATTTTGCTTAGAGGGAACTTTGTAAGTTAGATCACAATAGTTAATTTTTTCTAAGGTTTATTTTAATAAATTAATTTTCAAATATAGTATTTTCTGAATTTTTAAATATGTTTGAATTATTTATGTAATTGCAAATTATTTTGCTAAAAGATGGCTCTACAAGTTAAAGTATATGTGCGCGTGTAAAGTGTAGTGAAAGTATGTAATAATTTTAAATGTTGGTTTTATTAAAATATAATAAAAAATAAAAGTGATATTGCAAATGAGTTTAAACATTTAAATATTGCATCAATTAATAATAAATAGTTAAAATGATAAGTTTGAACATTAAAATGTTTGCTCAATTAATAATAAAAGGTTAAATTAATAAAAGTAATAAAATTCAATTTGTTATAGATAATTTATATCGTGTGACAAACAAGTACTACAAAAGTAGTTGACAGTTGCTATAGTTTCATATCACAAAACCATCTCACATCAACAGTTTAAAAAATGTGAGACACATAAATGTGCAGATAAAGAGCTCAAAATTATCATTCCAAAAAATCCCCACTAAATTTTAACGAAATCAAAGAAAAATAATGTTGAAAAAAAGGAAAAGTATCTTACAATTAATTTAACTTGTGAATATGATTAGTTACAATTCCATGGGCCAAAACCATGACTTATAAATACCTCATTCCCAAAAACCATAACTTATTTCACAACCAGAATATTTTATAGCAATATGACAAAAAATTTAACCATGGAGATTGACCCCCATATTATAGTTGATATTATTAACTTGTAAATACGCCTTTGTTACAATATCATGGGCCAATACCTTGACTTACCAATACAACATACCCTGAAAGACATGAATTATTTCACAATAAAAATATTTTATCAAAACACGAAAAGTTTCTTAACCAGGGAAATTCACCCCCACTTTACTAGATATATTATTAACTTGTAAATAATATTTCTGATAATATCATGGGCTAATACCATGGCTTATCACGAGATCCTTAACCATAGATATTCACCCGCACTTTTCCATTCATATTATGAACATGTGACTAGATTTTGTTACAATACAATGGGCCAATACCATGGCTTTTCAATACTACATGCCAAAAAATCATAACTTATTTCGCATTCAAATTTTTTTATAACAATATGACAAGATTCTTAACTATGAATATTTACCCCCACTTGAAAATGGATATTATTAGTTTGCAAATATGATTTGTATAATACCATTGGCCAATACCATGAATTATGAGTACCACATGCCCAAAAACCATAAGTTATTTCACAATCAAAATATCTTATATTAATTTAATTTGATAACATTTTTTCAATCGAATCTAAAAGGAAAAATGTTATAAATAGTTTTGAGATATATCTAAACCCTCTATTCTCACGACCAGTAAAAATATTTCTATAGAAATTAAATCGAGGTTTTAATAAAATTAAAAATGAGAATACTTTTATGTATAATGATGTGAACTTTATATAATATAAATGATGTTATGAAGAAACAACATAGATCCATCCTAATTTCTATAGAAATTAAATCAAGGTTTTAATAAAATTAAAAATGAGAATAGTTTTATGTATGATGATGTGAACTTTATATAATATAAATGATGTTATGAAGAAACAACATAGATCCATCCTAACTAAGGCTCCAAGCGATGAGAGCAAGCAAAGTGACTAACAATAATAGAGGAAAGATAGAGCATGATTTGTTTAAGTTTTTCATTATTTTATTTTCTTTGACATGATTTATCCAAAATATAGGTTTAATATTTTACAACCAATTCAACCTTTTTAATTTAGATACTTCCTTAAACAAAATAAAACCTTATCAAATTTAAGAGAGGTAAGAAGGGGATAGTAACAAAGTTGGATGGCAGAGAGAGAAGGGGAGGGGGGCGGAGAGCGAGGAAATAACAAAGGCATAGAGAGATAAACGTGGAGAGAAAGAGGGAGTGGCAAGGGAGAGATTGAGAGAAAGTGAGGCAGAGAGGAGAGGAGGGTAGAGAAGAGGAGAGGAAGGAGATAGGGAGAGCGTTGAAAAATCTAATCAGGTTCGTTCTTCATAATGACTCATGTACTCTTGATATTTTATATTTGATGTAAAAGGAAAAGGGACAAAAATAGCTATTATTTTATAAGCATGGGTTTCATGCTCAAGTTAATTAGGCCAAGCATGTTCTTCATGCTTTTAGGTCTTTTCAAGTAAAAATATTATTTTTCATAAATCAAGAGAGTCGTTGTTATGCATATAATATCCGAGTGGCCATTTTGCATCAAAAGAGAAGATTTAATTTTTTGTTTAAAGTGTCAAAAGAGTCCTCCAAGACCAGGTCGACCTATCCTGAAGAACTCATACTAGGAAGGCCTATTCTACCACATGGAAATTTATATATAGAAGTGAAATTATTCTTCATTTAAGACCTTCAATTACTTAGTTTGATCTGCAATAGAAACAATAAGAAAAAAAGTGTGAAGAGAAGAAGAATCCTTAGCGAAGGAAGGAAGACCTAATTCTTAACTATTTCTGCTCACACGTGCAAAAAGGAAAATAGTTTTTGACCTATTGTAGGGCTAAAAGATGCAGACTAAGTTGCAAACCTACAGTTGAGGTCCGAAAACATGATTTTACCAACAAAATAGAAGTTTGAGTTTCATTGGCTTTGTTGACTTAAGCTGATATGAAGAATTATTTCTTGGAAGGATGACTTAGTGCTTGGATCGAATCTTTGTCTTGGTCTAAAGGTCTTGAAGCTCTAATTTTGTCTTGGTTCTATAAGAAGAAGAGCATTTTAATTTTGTTTTCCCCTAGGAGAGGGGTTTTCCTTAGCTAAGATCTTACATACTATGTTCTATTGTTGTTGCGATCTTCATCTTCTTTACGGTCTGATAGTTGCTTGATGAAAATAAGACATAAAAAGAAAATATAATTAAAAATTATCACAAGTTGTTATCAAAGTAAGAAAATATTTTATGCCTTTTGATTTTCTAATGGAGAGAAGGGGAAGAGAGAGAGAGGGAGACACAAAAAACGAGGGGAGAGTGAGAAGGAGAGAGGGATTGAGATAATGAAAGGGCTGGAGGGATGAGGGAGAGAGCAAGTGATGGGGAGGAGAGATAGAGGGGTGTGGGAGAGAAAGGGAGGGAGAGGAAGGAAGAGAAGACTCAAAAGAGAGAAGGGGAGAGATGGAGTTTTAGGGGAAGAGAGAGGGAGGGAAAAAGAACGACGTAGAGGGAGCAAGGTGGAGAGAGAGAGGGAGTGACAAGGGAAAGATGGAAAGAGAGTGAGGGAGAGAGGAGGAAAGGGAGAGAGAAGGAGAGAGAAAGAGAGAAGGAGAGATAAAGAACCGTATATGTAGTTCGTAATATAAAAATAACTTGCATTTTTGTTTGAGATGATAATGTTAATGACAATTTTGTCTTCGATAGAAATAAACTATTAGAGGTGAGAAAAAATATGTAACATAAGAGAAAGAAAAGTACTATATCGAGACAGATGATTTACAAAAAAAAAATAGTAACAAAGGGAGGTGTGACACATGAACATATTTGACACGAGATAAGACCTAAGAAACCTTGTTGAGAGGAAAAGCTAGTTGGAAGGTGAGTCTCCCCTATTCTCTTTCCCTAATAACAAAATGGTTGTGAGTACAAAGAATTATGGCTTGTGGTCGATGGGCTACTATAGTGTACAAATCACCTCCTTGTTCTCTATCTCCTATGCCTCTTGGCTAATTTTATGCATCCATGTAACAAGTTCACTCTAAATAATGGAACCCCTTTTCTTTCGAGTCGCCCGGTTATAATACAACCCGATAGCCTATTAGTGGCTAGCTTTGACTACCTCATCTATTAACGAGAGTTACAATATATACTTTTCTAGGATCTAGTTCACTGTAATTATGTGGCTAGTCGATTTTTCATGAATAAGGGTGGATTACATAGGATGCTCTCAAATTATCCTGGTGAAAATAGGAATGTCGAATTTTGAGTGACATAATTTTCACATACAAACTATGATTGACGAAAGTCATTCACATTTACAAAGGTATTTGTGTGTAGAATAGGAAAAAAATGTATGATGCTGAGGAAACAAAGATTTTACCTTAAAAAAATTTCATTTAATGCCTCAAAATTGTTCGATAATGTTTTAGACCCCAATTTGAAAAACTGGGTCCTACGAGTAAAAAGGTTCGCGTGAGTTAATTCTTCTAATTTTTTCATTCTTAAAGCATCGAGATGGAGAAAAAAATTATAGTGATCAAATCCATATCATAAATTACGGGTATTAGAATCCCTTTCCTTTGAAATGCAATATCTCCTTTTTCTTAGTAGACCTTGGCTTGCATTGTTTTGTCTTGTGACTAAATTGCTAATGACACAAATTTTATTTTCTCATAACTTTATCCATTCTTTTTTGGTTGTAAAATTCAATTTGATTCTATTATAAGGACGGTAAGAATTAGAGTTATTTGTTCTCCTTTTCATTTTCTCCCAAAAGGTAGGGTACATACATCAACAACCTTAAAAATTTGGTGGTGGTGACATCTATATTCATACTTCCTAGTTTCAAATCATGAAAATCCTTGGCTCTATTATCAATGTATCTTTCATGTAAATATTTTTTCTCAAATATCTCCTGAAGATGTTTCCATGTTGTTTCATTTTTATTAATTACATTAGAAATTTAGGTATTCTCCCACCAAATATTGGATTCACCATTTAATTGGTATGTAGTAAACCTAGCTTTTGGGTTGTTATAATATTGATAAAGATAAAAATATATTCCTATGTTACTCAACCATGCATTTTTTTCTTTTTAGAATCTCTTTCTCAAAAATCGATGTCATAAATTTCTTAAATTCCCCTTATATCCCTTATATTTCTTCTACGTTGCTCTTTTTTCTCAAAGTGTTTGTTCATTTTGTTCACTATTGTCTAATGATTTAGTGGTCACATTTATTATGTCAGTTTAATTTGATAATTCATTTCCTAGATTAGGTGGACCAATTATTTTTAAATCTTCCTTTCGTTCCTATGGAATCCTTTCCTTAATATTATAGTTCTACCCATTATTTCTCACTGTTTTTTTATAATTATACCTTTTTAACATTGTTGAATTCATCCTCTATTGCTCTTCTTACATTTTATATTACTCTACCTACATCCTCAATAGCTGTTCGTTATTTGTTCTATGCTTATCTATTTCTGGTTTGCATCCTTTTGATAGTTTCTTAAAGGAATTACTACATATCTTGGATATCTTCATTCCTAGAGATTAGTTTTTCAATAGATATCCCTTTTAATGATTCTTTACATCGATGATGTTCACTCCCTTCACGGCTTCACTAAAAGCCTCTCTTTCTCCCTCCTCAACCATTTAACATGTAAGAGTTGTAATAAAACTTATTAGTTATTATATTTTTATTTTATGCCCATGTAGATCCAAGTGTTGTAAACCAATTGTTTGATACCATTTCTGATACCTCTCTTAATAACTCCTATTTTTTTATTTTTTTTGGTTTTAACACAAGATATAACTTATCTTATGAGTTGTCCTCATCTAAGTTTATTATTGAATATAGGTTGACTTTTGTTACCTTATAAAGTTTGATAATAAAATTCACTCTACCATGTTATTTTGTGACTCATTGAGACGCAATGGGGAAGATTATATGTTAACCCCACCCTCATATGGTTTTCCCCTTCCCTCAATTGATTTCAACAAGGTTTTATGTTATACCAGGGGGATATGTGTTCGGCGTAGTGTCTCGCATGACACTTGGGTTTAATTTATGCTTACTTATCACTATGTTCATGTGCTCAAATGGTATTTCAGCTCTTAAATAATTGACTAATGTTGATTCGCCTTCTTGTCCCAAATGCAATGTTTTCTATGGGCTTAATAGAAACCTTTTCTATCATTTTGAACAAAGGTGATCTGAAGCTTAGAAATAGGTAGTTGAAACGTGGAAAATGCATTGGCTTCCTCAGTAAACACATTTTGAAATTAGGTTTTGAACATATCCTTTCAAAGTTATGGTTCTAGAGTTTTCATTACTATTGTCCCAATTTTTTGTTTTTGACTCTGTGAATTATTTTCCTTCATTCCGTTACTAATTTCCTACAATCCATTTCCTTCATTTTATTTTTAGCTTTCCCCCTTTTATGTATCCCAGATCTTAGATTGCACTCAACTGAGATTACCCACATCAAGTTTTATTCTTTCTATGAAATGAAAAATTGGATTAACATTATCTTTCCTGCACTATGTAGGGGATTTGAAAGGAATGGGAAACAAGGTAGGTAATAACTACTTTTGTTTGCTATCTATTTTTGTTTTTCACTTTCTTTTCATTCTTCTAAGACACTAAATTCCTCTTGGCATGGTTTGGGTAGGAGGTTTGTTATTTGGAGGTGAGTTTTTGATAATGTTAAGATACAAACTAAGGAGGGGATGTATGTCATCACATGGACATACTTCGTAAATAATTTCCCTTAGTATGATGATGAGATGATGATAACTTCCTTCCCTTGCTTTCGTTTTGAACCATCTCCTTGCATGGCTTCTATTTTCACTTATTGTGAATGGACTCATTTTCAACTATCTCTAGTTTATATGGTTATTGCGTCTCCGTAAGACATTTTTTGTTTGTAATGAAATACCTCGAAGAGGGTTAACACACTAGGACCCTGTTCTTCATACTTATAATATTATTTATCCGTTCCCTTGGAGAAATAGAAAGACATCATTTAGTTTAATATTGTTGTCTGGTTATTCACTAATGGGTTCTTTTGTGATTCCATTTAGCAATGGAGAGGGTAAGGGTATCATACCATAGCCCTATAATTCTTCCATTATATAATATTGATTCTGTTTACAGTGCTCTAAATGTGTATAAATTCTAATATAAAATGTATGCATTGCTTATTATTCTCCACACTTTTGAGTTTGGGATCTTATTTGAGTTTTGGCCCCTCCCCCGCCCCCGATAGATATTGATAATAACAATAAATTTAGGGTTGTATTTAAGGAGCCGTGGCCATGTTTTTCTCACATTAGGAATATGGTTTTACTTTTCCATTCTGGCTAAAACTCTAGGAATGCATAAAAATAGTTTTCTTTCTTTTTTCTTTGCTTTTGGAGTGAATAGTTACATACTAGGCTTATCCTTGTAGCCTGTTTTCTTATTTATCGACACAAAATACCTCATAGGGCATCCCACCTTTCCTAAGAATTTTATGCTTCTAGGTTGTAACTTGCCCTTTACATGGTGTGCTCAAGGATTTACTCTGATTCTTGGAGTTTTCATGGTCTAAATAGTTTCTTGCAGGAAACATCATAGGTTTTACATTTATCCTTAGTTTCCATTCATAAATGTTATTACCATTATTTCCCTTGTTTTATGATATTCAAGAAACAACATTGAGTTTATCCCTATGTTGTACTTTTGGCATATAATCTTCTCAATACGTTTGTCACTTATATCTATAATTTAATCTAATACATCACATTTGCGTTAAGTCAAGGAGGATGTGCAGTGCTTCGATATGTAATATTCTGGGCCTAGCATATTCTTTCCAAACAAGCAATGAAGGAAGATTTATAGGTTTATCGACATTCAAGTGGTTTTCCTTTGGGCCTGTCTAGGTATTTCATAATATGCAAGACACAAATCTATTTTTTTTTTACAGTGTATATTTTTTTTAACCCTTACCATCAACCATTCAAATTCCCATCGATCTAGTGAACAACCATTTAGCTTTAAAAGTTATCCATATTTCTATTAACTTTGAAAACATGTAGGCAGTAAGATTGACATGAAATTGTTGGGTGGGATAATAACATTCTCTTAAAGGTTATAATGATTGGTAGTAAAGCCTACAAGATACTCATTTCTATCAATTTTCTTACCTTATTTTATGAGCTTGTGCATGATTTCATATACCTTACATGTAACATCAGTAGTAATGAATTGAAATCACTATTTGAACACATGCATTAACGACTGGATGAACCAACAATCATATCGATCATACAAATTTATGGGGTATGTTCCACCTGTCTGTAGTAGATCGATAAGACAAATCTCTTTACCAACACACCCCTAAGCCTTAGTAATGATAACATGTTATTACTATATTAAATATAAGACAAAAGAAAATTAATGTGTAAATTTGAAGGTGCACTAGAGTTTATATCTCTAATTACATTATATCTTTTGCACATTTTCTAATTTTATCATTATGATAATATGATTTTAAGTCATTTTATTAGTTATTGGAGACTTTCGCAGTTGATTTGTCCAAGGTTTCCAACGTTTCGCATGGTGACTCTGTGGTCCCTGATGATGGATGGAGTCACCATCGAAAACATGGTGACTCTGTGGTCCCTGATGATGGATGGAGTCACCATCCAAAAAATGGCGACTCTGTGGCCCGTGATAATGGATGGAGTCACCATCCAAAACATTATCACTCATATTGGACATTATTATTCTGTTTTCTATTTCCTTTTATTACTATTATTATTATATCTAATATGTTAACACTATTAATCACCTAATTATTCTACTCATTTATTATTTTATATTAGTTATCTAATTTTATTATAAGTACTCTTATCATCTCTATTCTATTTATATATTATTCATTACAATTATACAATTAATTATTAATATTTCTATTAAAATCAATTATTATTCTTTTTTTCTTAAAGTTAGTTTCTCATAATCTTTTTCTTTGATTCCTAGGATTTCTATACCCCACCTTTCCCACCTCTTATCTTGCAACACATATGTGTATGGACCTTACCACTTTTATGCTCTTAAACATTTGGCCTTAAAGCTAGATCTCCTTTTAGATTTGAAAAATCAAACGAAAGTGATCTTTAAATCTCCAAAATTAGGTTCTACAAAATTTAATGAAAAAAATCTCAAAACATTATGATTTAAATTTTAAAAGATTAAAGGAAAAACATTAATTTTAGTAATAACTTATTTTTCTCACTTTTATTTAGTAAAGTGAATAGCAATATGGTATGCCAAAGTAATATTCATTTTTAAAGAAAAACCATCATATCTATGAACCACACTTGTTGGTTCGAAACGCGTCGACAAAGGTTTTTCTATATGTGATTTCTCTTTCTATATGTAGGTCTTTCTATATGTGATTTTCACCGAAGGTCTTCTTATAAAAAAAAACCATCATATCTATTTACGGAGAGAATAGCACTTAAACTATACCTCTAACAATCCATGTGACTTTTCTACATTTTATTTTTATGTCAAGTAACTACAAGTTAAATTGTTTATAAAAAGAAGTTTGAGGAGTAATAATTGAAATAATAATATATTTGTTAATTGTTAAAAATATAACTTGTATTTTTTTTCAATTATTTAATTAAATAATTGATAATAATTTTTGCAAAATATAATATAAATAATTTATCTAATTTTTATAATAAAATATAATGTTATAAAAATAAATAATAAATAAAATATTAATAATATATAACAAAATTATGCTCTATTTTTTTGGGTTAATTTCAAGAATAAAAAAGATCTCAATGTAAAGATAAAGATGAAAGAAGATCTAAGTGTCAATTTAAATTTCATATTTGGTAACAAGAAAAACAAAACCAACAAACCTCCCAATCCGATTTAATGTAAAAAACAACAAACCTCTCAACTCCATCATTCCCATTCCATTCCGGTTTAACGTAAATTGTCAATTTATTTTGAATGAAACCAATATTTCGAAAGAGATGGTAGTGGATTTGATAATAAGAGAGTAAACATTAGAATGCTTATGACCGTTTCAAATGGAAATGATACATAGAAATTAAACGTTAGAATCGTTATGACCGTTAGAATGGTTATGACCGTTTCGAATGGAAATGATACATAGAAATTAAACGTTAGAAATATATAGAAAGTAAACGTTAGAATGTTTACGGCCGTTTCACATGGAAATGATATAAAGCCAACATTACGCTAGATTCATCTGATTCGTTTCATCTTCTCTAAATTGAGTTGGTTTCTCGGTTGTTCTTTTTCATTTTCGTTTGGCTTGTATAAGCTTCTTCTGTATTTTCATTGCTAAACATGTTAGTTGGTTTTTACAGTCGGTTTTCTTTTACTGTTTCTTTTGGTGGTAGCAAAAACGTGTAGCTCGTTTTGCTGGTTGATAGATTTTGTTTTATAGCAGAATATAAGGGGCGGAGATGAAACTTGATATAAGAGGATCATTAATTGTTATGTTGGAGATATGATACTAAAGGGTTTGGCGATCCACATGGGTTCTCAGGTCTGATGGGAGAGGTTATGAGCTTATACCTATGGCGGCTTCAGCCCCACAGCGCGACGTACCACCCACTGCGCTTAGTGGCAACTCAAAGTTAGTGGTTCCGAATCTGTTCTGGGACTCTGCATTTACGGTTGTGGGTTTTTTATTTTCTAGATTCTACGGTAGTAGTTTTCAATGAAATGCATGCAGAGTATGACGTCCAAAGGACGTCACAGGAAAGGAGTACCAACTAGAAGCTTTTCCACAACATTCAACTACATGGTAACATATCTATATATATAATGTGTATGTCATTTTGTATATAATCATTGTTCAGTGTGTGGAGTCTGGTTTTCTTTATTTGAAATGGATGCAGAGATAAATTAATGGTTTTCTTTATTTGACAAAACTTTTTCACTGATAGAGTTCTATCTCTGATGGCGATATTTATCCCTTTTGACCTCTATGCAATGTCTCTACAACAACGGCCTTCTTTTTTGACCATGTTCAGGCTTTGAACCCCTGCCAAACAAAGCTTTGTCTATAGGGTTGAGATTCGAAAAGCCTGAACCTGGGGTATGGTTTACAGGAATTGCCGGATCCTTCTCATACCCAAACGAGTACTCAGAAGGAAAATAATCCATTGGTTTCCTAACGTCTCAAAATTCGATTTCAGATATTTATTGCAATCTTTCAAGTCTTCATGCTGCTCCACCTCCTGACCCAAACAGAAACACAATAATACATAAAAATACATGACAAATTTATATTAAAAACCCATTAATTTATCTCTGCATCCATTTCATATAAAGAAAACCAGACTCCACACACTGAACAATGCTTATATACAAAATGACATACATATTATATATATATAGATATGTTACCATGTAGTTGAATGTTGTGGAAAAGCTTCTAGTTGGTACTCCTTTCCTGCGACGTCCTTTGGACCTCCTACTCTGCATCCATTTCATTGAAAACGATAACCGTAGAATCTCGAAAATAAAAAACCCACAACCGTAGACGCAAGTCTCACAACAGATTCGGAACCACTAACCTTTGAGTTGCCAGGAATCGCAGTGGGTGGTACGTCGCGCTGTGGGGCTGAAGCCGCCATAGGTATAAGCTCATAACCTCTCCCATCAGACCTGCAAACCCATGTGGATCGCCTACCCATGTGGATGTACTAGAGCTGATGAAAATTGAGATCAAAACATCGCTCCCTCTGTCACTTTTGCATCTCATCATCAGAGATATCTCATACAATGGGTGAGGTTGCGAGGAACACCACCAACGCTGTTTAAGGTCAGCAGTCAATACCCATTAGTGCGGTTTATTTTTAATATTATTTGTTACTTTCTTGAAGTATTTTTTGAATTGGTTATTTCAGATTCCAAAGCTTTTATGGTTTATGTTATGTCAGTGTTTGAGATCCACGTCATACCGGGTTTGATGGTTTGCGAAGTTGATTTTTAATATTCAATGTTTCAGAAATTGAAATTCCTAGGTATAACCTTTATTAATTTGGGCTAATTCTGAATGGGCTCTATCTACTACAGTGATCAGTATTGAATGGGATACGTATTAGACATAATACTGCTTAATCAATACATCGCCCTCCATGTTTACGGCCAGTATTTTGGCTGCCAGTTCAGTACCTCTATTCCAGTTCTGGTTCGCTCAGTTCATTTCGCTTTGTGTAGCGTTTGACTAGAAGTTCCTCTGAATTTTCTGGCCCACCAGGCTTCTGGTGGAATTTTCTATTTTGGCCCGTGAAGATTATCGATGTATTGAACGCGATTCTGGATTATTACTAATTTTGGCTATTCTTTACTTAAGAGTTATGAGCGATTCTCCGTGTTTACATTCTGTGATTTGCAATTTTTCTGCCTTACATTCTCCGGCCAAGATAAACATTTTGGTGAATATAGAAAGGACACAGTATGCTTTTCGGCTCAGCAATTTGATTTTCGGCTCAGCAATTTTGAATTTGTACGGGACACTGATATGTACCGGTCGTAGAAATATCTCAGAAAACTTTAAGATAACACTGAAAAGTACGAATAGAACCCTGTGCAATTAGAAACTTTATATTAACAATCACACAAATTTTACCCAAACTAATTTTAGCATATACTCTTACCATTATTACCATTATTATTACCATTATTTCCCTTACTAATGTTATTACCATTATTTCCCTTGTTTTATGATATTCAAGAAACAACATTGAGTTTATCCCTATGTTGTAGTTTTGGCATATACTCTTCTCAATACGTTTGTGACTTATATCTATAATTTAATCTAATACCTCACATTTGCGTTAAGTCAAGGAGGATGTGCAGCGCTTCGATATGTAATATTTCGGGCCTAGCATATTCTTTCCAAACAAGCAATGAAGGAAGATTTAGAGGTTTATCGACATTCAAGTAGTTTTCCTTTGCGCTTGACTAGTTATTTCCTAATATGCAAGACATAAATCTAATTTCTTTTTACAATGTATATTTTCTTTAACCCTTCCCATCAACCATTCAAATGCCCATCAATCTAGTGAAAAACCATTTAGCTTTAAAATTTATCGATATTTCTATTAACCTTGAAAACATGTAGAGAGTAAGATTGATATGACATTGTTGGGTGGGATAATAACCCTCTCTTAAAGGTTATAATGATTAATAGTAAAGCCTACAAGATATTCATTTCTATCAATTTTCTTAAAAAGGCACAACGATCCTAAGCAACCTTATTTTATGAACTTGTGCATGATTTCATACATCTTACATGTAACATCAGTAGTAATGAATTGAAATCACTACTTGAACACATGAATTAAGGATTGGATGAACCAACAACCACATGGATGGTACAAATTTATGGGGGATGTCCCACCTGTCTGTAGTAGATTGATAAGACAAATCTCTTTACCAACACACCCCTAAGCCTTGCGTTGTGATTTCATAGAGATGAGTTCATCAAGCCTATTTTAGCTCTGTGTATTTTCACTTTCAAGTATTAGATGGTGGTATTCACAGATCAAGCTCAACCTTTCACTTATTCTCTCACAACATGAGACTCCTCTCTCTTCCTCGGGTACTTATAAATTCTTCGTTGATCCTTCGTAGCCTCATAACATGTGGAAAATCTTCCACTAACAACTATTTATTTCCTAGGACTTGTTCCACCATGAAGCCATATCCCCTTTGTGCTACATGCCCCCTTAAGATATGTTTATCCCCCTTCCAAATTTATTTTTAGAGAATAAAAATTCCTCAACTCTGCATTTGCCATCCATAGCTTGTCATCAGTCAAGCAGAGTCACCTCATATAAAATCAGAATCCATACTCACAAACATCACTCATCAAATTGTATCTATTTAATTATTATTAATAAAATAAAATTGTCTACAATATTTATTACAATATTATTTTTGAAATTTAAAGGTTTGAGACATTTCAACCATAATTAAAATAAACATATCTTCAGAAACCAAAAGTTAAAGAAACTTGTGATAATAATGGATAGCATGCTATTTTTGTTATGTCATCTCAAACACTTGTAATACCGAATCAAATGTTAGCTAGATAGTTTTTTTTGAATAGCTCATTGAAAAACCTCATTACTTGAAATTACTTTCCTCGCGTATGATAAAAAAATAAGAAAAATATAAAACCTATAAAATCCTTAGCAACATATATTAATCCAATATAATTTAACTAATCTTTACTTACCATTGCAGCCTGAGGTAATGTCATGGGGTGAATTGAAAGCCGTGCACCTTGCGAAAATAAGGTGTCATGAATAATCAAATAAATGTATTTCTGAAACACTAGTCTACCGATATGGAAATATTTGTCTGCAAAAATCAAGCAATGTCAAATGACAAGTATGGGATGGTAGTCAATCTCACCAATTTGTTGTAGTGATTAAGGAACACCATTCAATTACCTTGTCTCGTTTGAGTCATCCTATTGTGACTTTGTTACATGGATGGCTAACCATGTTTCTGATACTTTCAATGTAGAAAGTGAACCCACACACTATGTTCACCATTAGTGACTCAGGAAAAGGGGTCTAAAATGTATCGTGGAGGTTGTGAGCTATAACAGAGACGTCCACATGTCATATGATGTGAGGGATGGAGGTTAATATGAGTTATCTATATGATTAGCATTAAACATGTCTCGAGTGTTAGTAGGGCTAGGTGGAAATGATGAAATGTCTTAATAATCCCCCAACACATTATTTTGTTCTCAAGTGGAAGCCATACCACATTACGATGGGATATTATAGAGACTCAAAAGTTGTTTAAATTTTGTGGAACCCATAGTGAAATCTCATCCTATTTTAGATAGAGAGAATTATTCTTTTTCAAAATTAAAAGAGAATGAATCTTCATCCAAGAATGTCTCTATACCATTTTACTTCTGGAAACCATTTAGAAACATTTAGGGAGGAAAACTGACTCTATATGAACTCAGAACTTCTGAATGCTTTTTTAAGAGGAAAGTTCACTTCACCTTAGTAATGATAACATGTTATTACTATATTAAATATAAGACAAAAGAAAATTAATGTGTAAATTTGAAGGTGCACTAGAGTTTATATCTCTAATTATATTATATCTTTTGTACATTTTGTAATTTTATCATTATGATAGTATGATTTTAAGTCATTTTATTAGTTATTGGAGACTTTCGCAGTTGATTTGTCCAAGGTTTCCAACGTTTCGCATTGTGACTCTGTGGTCCCTGGTGATGGATGGAGTCACCATCCAAAACATGGTGACTTTGTGGTCCCTGATGATGGATGGAGTCACCATCCAAAAAATGGTGACTCTGTGGTCCATGATAATGGATGGAGTCACCATCCAAAAAATGGTGACTCTGTGGTCCATGATAATGGATGGAGTCACCATCCAAAACGTTATCACTCATATTACACATTATTATTCTATTTTCTATTTCTTTTTATTACTATTATTGTTATATGTAATATGTTAATACCTAATTATTCTACTCATTTATTATTTTATATTAATTATCTAATTTTATTATGAGTACTCCTATCATCTCTATTCTATTTATATATTATTCATTACAATTATACAATTGATTATTAATATTACTATTAAAATCAATTATTATTCTTTTCTTTTTTTTTAAAGTTAGTTTCTCATAATTGTTTTCTTTGATTCCTAGGATTTCTATGCCCCACCTTTCCCACCTCTTATCTTGCAACACATATGCATATGGACCTTACCACTCTTATGCTCTTAAACATTTGGCCTTAAAGCTAGATCTCCTTTTAGATTTTAAAAATAAAATCAAAGTGATCTATAAATCTCCAAAATTAGGTCCTACAAAATTTAATGAAAAAAATCTCAAAACATTATGATTTAAATTTTAAAAGATTAAAGAAAAAACATTAATTTTAGTAATAACTTATTTTTCTCACTTTTATTTAGTAAATTGAATAGAAATATGGTATGCCAAAGTAATATTCATTTTTAAAGAAAAACCATCATATCTATTTACAGAGAGAATAGCACTTAGACTATACCTCTAACAATCCATGTGACTTTTCTGCATTTTATTTTTATGTCATGTAACTACAAGTTAAATTGTTTATAAAAAGAAGTTTGAGGAGTAATAATTGAAATAACAATATATTTATTAATTGTTAAAGATATAACTTGTATTTTTTTTCAATTATTTAAATTAAGTTAATTGATAATAATTTTTTGCAAAATATAAATATAAATGAGTTATCTAATTTTTATAATAAATAAATGTTATAAAAATAAATAATAAATGTAATATAATAATATATAACAAGATTATGCTCTATTTTTTTTTGGGTGAATTTCAAGAATAAAAAAGATCTCAATGTAAAGATAAAGATGAAAGAAGATCTAAATGTCAATTTAAATTTCATATTTGATAACAAGAAAAACAAAACCAACAAACCCCCCAATCCGATTTAGTGTAAAAGGGCATTCTCTAAGCGATTTTCCAACTCCCTCATTCCCATTCCATTCCGGTTAAACATACATTGTCAACCTATTGTTGTTGTTTTGAATGAAACATAAAGCTGTATTCGGACCAATATTTCGAAGGAGATGGTAGTGGATTTGATAATAAGAGAGTAAAAATAAGAATGCATATGACCGTTTCAAATGGAAATGATACATAGAAATTAAACGTTACAATGTTTAAAACCGTTTCAAATGGAAATGATATATAGAAAGTAAACGTTAGAATGTTTGCGGTCGTTTACCCTGGAAATGATATAAAGCCAACATTACGCTAGATTCATCTGATTCGTTTCATCTTCTATAAATTGCGTTAGTTTCTCGGTTGTTCTTTTTCATTTTCGTTTGGCCTGTATCAGCTTCCTCTGTATTTTAATTGCTAAACATGTATGCTGGTTTTTACAGTCGGTTTTATTTTACTGTTTTTATAGTAGAATATAAGGGGCAGAGATGAAACTTGATATAAGCGGATCATTAATTGTTACATTGGAGATATGATATTAAAGGGTTGGGTACTAGATTTGATGACAAGTGAGATCAAAACATCGCTCCCTCTGTCACTTTTGCATCTCATCATGAGAGATATCTCATCATGAGAGATATCTCATACAATGGTACTATCCTGAATGGTCCCGGATGCTAAAACACACCATCATCTTCAATGAGTTGTGGAAAGGAGTGTGTGTCGGAGAAGGAGACAATGACCCAGTACAACCTAGCTGAGACAAAGAGCTCGTCATTTGGGAAAACAAGAACATAAAAGCTTATGCGTTAATCACAGCATCTGTAAATGAAGAGGTGAGTCACCATATTTCATCATATTCAACTTCATTTGAAGCTTTACAAAAGCTGAAAGAACTCTATGACTCACATTCTGCACTTGAAGTCGTCCAACTCATGATTAAACTCTTTACTCTTGAACTGCAAAATAATGATCCTCTTGCTCTTGCATCTGAATTAAAGTCTATAATGCATGATATCAAATCCACTAAGGTTGAGCTGGATATCCCTCTTATTTCTTTTCTCAAGGCACTTTATCCTACTTACTCCAATTATCTTGAGACTTTGCAAGCAAATGGAAATCTCAAAGATATAACCTTTGACTCTCTTGTGAAAAAGTTTGCTGAAAGAGAGAAAGCTTTTGGAAATAAGACAACCCCTGAGTCTTTTGAAGAGATTGTGTGCCTTGCTCATAAAGAAAAGCATCATGCTCAATATTCTACAAGAGGAAGAGGTGGATGAAGAGGAAGAGGAAGATATTTCAGAGGCAGGGGGGCCACACATTCTCAAGGAGAAAAGCCATATTTACACTATATTCGCTGCAAAAGAAATGGATCACATGATGCATCTACATGCAAGCTACCATGGGACAAAATTGAGCAGAAAATAAACCAACAGAAGGGTAAAACTGATGATACAGACAAAGGTAAAGCACCTGAATCCACTCACTGTGTTGAAGCACAATGTAACATTGGAGTAAATGATTGGTTGCCTGATTCAGGAGCAACCTGTCACATGACTCAGATATTTTGTTTTTGAATATTTTGCTGACAATGTTGATGGACCAGCATACTTAGCATATCAGTCAAAAATCAAGCCATGAGGGATTGGCACAATCAAGCTTAAACTGCCTGGTCTTCCAGACTTTCTTCTGGATCATGTTCTATATCTCCCACAGATCAAGAGAAACTTGTTGTCCTTGGTCCACATCCGCTAGCAAGGTAACTCCATTCATATGTTTGACGACAAGCATGAGGTAAGAAAAGCATCTGACCACTCACTTGTCATGAGGGGAATGGAAGAAGAAAGGCTTCTCAAACTGCAAGGAACATCTGCTCATGTAAAGCGTTTCTCATACAATTCTCATCATGAAGAAGGTACACTTCCATCAAGTTTATTATGGCATGCTAGATTTGGACATTTGAACTATGACAGTCTTCACTTATTGAAGAAAAATGTTGTTGTTGGTTTACCTACAATTCCTAGAAAACTTAAGCAATGTGATGCTTGCATTCTAGGAAAGCATAGCAAACAGTCTTTTCATGATTCACATTCAAGAGCACTTAGGAAACTTTAACTCATTCATTCAGATTTATGTGGTCCAATGCCTGTTTCTTTTGCAAATGGAAATAAATATATCATGATGTTTATTGATTACTACACTAGAATGTGCTGGGTTTATTTATTGAAGAACAAATCTGATGCTTTCCAAACATTCAAGAATTTTCAAAAATGGATTGAAAATGATGCACAATCTCATATTGGGTCTATTCGCACTGATAATGGAAAAGAATATACATCAAATGAATTTGAAAACTATCTTCGCCAACATCAGATCAAACATCAAACAACTGTGCCTTATAATCCCCAAGAGAATGGTGTAGCTGAAAGAATGAATAGAAAAATCTTGAATATGGTACGATCCATGCTTTTCTTCAAAAATGTGAAGATAATGTTTTGGGATGATGTTGTTCTATGTGCTTCATATATAAAGAATAGATGTTCATCTAATGCTATAAGAAACAAGACTCCTTATGAATTGTTGTATGGACATGTTCCTTCCGTAAAACATCTCAGGGTCTTTGGTTCCACCTGTTATACTTTGATACCAAAGGTACATAGAAACAAACTTGGTGCTAGAAGTCGTAAGTGTATCAACCTGGGGTTTTCGAACACCTCCAAAGCATACCGCCTCTATGATGAAGTAAATACAAAGTTTGTTGTATCTAGAGATGTAATTTTTCTTGAATCATCCAAATCTAACAATGTTGTTGAGCGGAAACTTGATCGCTTGGATAGATTCGCAAAAACCAAATCATTTCAAGAATTTGTTAATCAGATTCCACATCTTGAAGGGGGGGTTCCTATTCTAGATCAACATGTGGAATCTTCTTCTGAAGAACACTCTCCGCCGACTGAAACTCCAACAACGGATGATGCTTTAAGTGGTGTAATTGATAGAATTGGGAGACTCAATCTTGATTCAATCCCAACTCAATCAACAGAGCAACCTAGACCATCTCAGAAAGGTCCCCAAAAGTGGTTGACGAAGACACTTGAAAGTGTTCATCCTGATGAAATTGGAAAAACAGGAACCATAAATTCAAACCGACAAAATGGAGGTGATGTAGATGACTCTAATTCACCTGTTGATATGGATGTTTCTTATGATTGTGAATTAGAATTGTCTACAGATTTTGAACCAACTTCCTTTAAAGAAGCTGCTTCTCATGATGAATGGAAAGAAGTGATGCAAAAGGAGTATGATGCCCTCATAAATAACGAAACTTGGAAGCTGGTTGATCCTCCATTTGGAACCAAACCAATTGGCTGCAAGTGGGTCTACAAGAACAAGTACAAAGCTTATGTCTCACTTGACCAGCACAAAGCTAGGCTTGTGGAAAAAGGTTTTGCATAGAAGGAAGGGGTCAATTATGAGGAAACTTTTTCCCCCACAACAAAATTTGCCACCATCCGGACACTCTTTGCACTAGCAGCTCAGAACGGTTGGAAAGTCCACCAAATGGATTTTAAAACTGTCTTCTTGAATGGAGATCTAAAAGAGAATGTTTTTATGTCCCAACCTGAAGGATTTGCTGTGAAGGGACATTAACATAAAGTATGCAAACTTGTGAAGTCCTTGTATGGCCTCAAACAAGCACCACGAGCCTGGTATGAAAAGCTAGCTGAGCCTCTTCTGAAACTCAACTTTATTCATTTTGATCTTGATGATGCAACTTTATTTGTCAAGAAAGTTGGCAAAATAGTTGTATATCTTGTGGTATATGTAGATTATGTTTTAATGACAGGGAACAATGAGAGCTACATTACATGCATAAAGAAGGAATTGGGGAAAATTTTTGAATTTATTTGGGCTATGTTCATTACTATCCTGGCATTGAAGTAACCCAACATCCAAAGTCCATATTTCTTTCTCAAAAGAAATACATTGGAGATTTGTTAAACAGATTTGGCATGACAGAGTGCAATCCTCTTACCACTCCAATGGAACAAAACTTAAAGCTCACATCTATTGAAGGAAAGGAATTTGAGGACGCAACAAAGTATAGACAACTTGTAGGAAGTCTCAACTACCTTACTACTACCAGACCAGACATTTCATTTGCTACTGAAATCCTCTCGAGGTTTATGAAAAATCCTTGTGAGGGACATTGGTCTGCTGCAAAAAAAGTTCTAAAGTACTTGAAGGGATCTCAAGACTATGGAATCAGGTACACACAGGCGGATGCCTTCAGTTTGATTGGATACTTTGATTAGACTTTGATGTAGACAAAGAAACTGGAGTATCTACTTCAGGATATGCTATGAGTCTTAGATCAGGAGTTGTCTCCTGGAGATCACACAAACAATCAGTTCCAACAGATTCTACAACAGAATCAAAATACGTGGCAGTAGCTAAAGCAACAAAATAAATTATGTGGCTCAGGCAAATTCTTGAAGATCTGCAGGTAAAACAAGTACAATCAACTCCACTCATGATTGGCAACATATCTCCAATAAAGTTGGCCAAGAGACCAAAGTTCCATGATCGAACAAAGCACATCAATACTAAATATCATCTGATCCAACATCATGTTGAGGCCAAAACAATCCATCTCCGTCATTGTTCTACAAATGAACAAATTGCAGACATCTACACCAAACCACTTGGAAGAGAAAAACTTGAAAGATTCAGAACGATGCTTGGAGTCACCAACATCCCTTCAGATTAAGGGGGGGAATGTTGACACCTAATCCTCATGATTGGGTGAATTTCTATAAATAGTTATGTTAGGAATGTGAACAGTCATCAGAAGATGAACTGAGCAGTCACACCCTTTTGTATATAACAATAGCCTACCTAATGAAATGAATAGAATCAATTTTACTGCCTATTGGAGAGTTACTGCCTGGCCTGACAAAAGTAAGAAAATATTTTATGCCTTTTGATTTTCTAACGGAGAGAAGGGGAAGAGAGAGAGAGGGAGACACAAAAAACGAGGGTAGAGAGAGGAGAGAGGGATTGAGATAATGAAAGAGTTGGAGGGAGGAGGAAGAGAGCAAGTGATGGGGGGAGAGATAGAGGGGTGTGGGAGAGAAAGGGAGGGAGAGGAAGCAAGAGAAGACTCAAAAGAGAGAAGGCGAGAGAGATGGAGTTTGAGGGGGAGAGAGAGGGAGGGAAAAAGAATGACGTAGAGGGAGAAAGGTGGAGAGAGAGGGAGTGACAAGGGAAAGATGGAAAGAGAGTGAGGGAGAGAGGAGGAAAGGGATAGACAACAAGAGAGAAAGAGGGATAAAGAACCGTATATGTAGTTTGTAATATAAAAATAACATGAATTTTTGTTTGAGATGATAATGTTAATGACAATTTTGTCTAGATAGAAATAAACTATTAGAGGTGAGAAAAAATATGTAACATAAGAGAAAGAAAAGTACTATATCGAGACAGATGATTTACAAAAAAAAAGTGACAAAGGGAGGTGTGACACATGAACATATTTCACACGAGATAAGACCTAAGAAACCTTGTTGAGAGGAAAACCTAGTTGGAAGGTGAGTCTCCCCTATTCTCTTTCCCTAAAAACAAAATGGTTGTGAGTACAAAGAATTATGGCTTGTGGTCGATGGGATACTATAGTGCACAAATCATCTCTGTATTCTCTATCTCCTGTGCCTCTTGGATAAT
This sequence comes from Pinus taeda, assembly GCA_000404065.3. Classification (NCBI taxonomy): domain Eukaryota; kingdom Viridiplantae; phylum Streptophyta; class Pinopsida; order Pinales; family Pinaceae; genus Pinus; species Pinus taeda. The sequence goes on along the minus strand of APFE031078485.1, from coordinate 19,754 downwards.
TTTGTGCATCCATGGAACAAATGCACTCTAAATAATGGAACCCCTTTTCTTCCGAGTCGCCTGGTTATACTACAACCCGATAGCCTATTAGTGGCTAGGTTTGACTACCTCATCTATTAACGAGAGTTACAATATATACTTTTCTAGGGTTTAGTTCACTGTAATAATGTGGCTAGTCAATTTTTCATGAATAAGGGGGGATTACATAGGATGCTCTCAAATTATCATCTTGAAAATAGGAATCTCGAATTAGAGTGACATAATTTTCACATACGAACTCTGATTGACGAAATTCATTCATAGTTAGAAAGGTATTTGTGTGTAAAATAGGAAAACAATGTATGATGCTGAGGAAACAAAGATTTTACCTTAAAAAAATTTCATTTAATGCTTCAAAAGTCTTCGATAATGTTTTAGATCCCAATTTGACAAACTGGGTCCTACGAGTAAAAAGGGTCTCATGAGTTAATTCTTCTAATTTTTTCATTCTGAAAGCATTGAGATGGAGAAAAAAATTATAATGATCAAATCCATATCATAAGTTACGAGTATTAGAATCCCTTTCCTTTGAAATGCAATATCTCCTCTTTCTTAGTAGACCTTGGCTTGCATTGTTTTGTCTTGTGACTAAATTGCTAATGACACAAATTTTATTTTCTCATAACTTTATCCATTCTTTTTTGGTTGTAAAATAAAATTTGATTCTATTATGAGGGTAAGAATTATAGTTATTTTTTCTCCATTTCATTTGCTCCCCAAAGGTAGGGTACATACATCAACAACCTTAAACATTTGGCGGTGGTGACATCTATATTCATACTTCCTAGTTTCAAATCATGAAACTCCTTGGCTCTATTATCAATGTATCTTTCACGTAAATATTTTTTCTCAAATATCTCCTTAAGATGTTTCCATGTTGTTTCATTTTTATTAACTACATTAGAAATTTTGGTATTCTCCCACCAAATATTGGATTCACCATTTAAATTGTATGTAGTAAGCCTAGCTTTTGGGTTGTTATTATTGATAAAGATAAAAATATTTTCCTATGTTACTCAACCATGCGTTTTTTTCTTTTTAGAATATCTTTCAAAAATCGATGGCATAAATTTCTTAAATTCCCCTTATATCCCTTATATTTCTTTTACATTGTTCTTTTTTCTCAAAGTGTTTTTTCATTTTGTTCACTATTCTCTAATGATTTAGTGGTCACATTTATTATGTCAGTTTAATTTGATAATTCATTTCCTAGATTAGGTGGACCATTTATTTTTAAATCTTCCTTTCGTTCCTTTGGAGTCCTTTCCTTAATATTATAGTTCTACCCATTATTTCTCATTGTTTTTTTATCATTATACCTTTTTTCTAACATTGTTGAATTCATCCTCTATTGTTCTTCTTACATTTTATATTACTCTACCTACATCCTAAATAGTTGTTGGTTATATGTTCTATGCTTATCCATTTTTGGTTTGCATCCTTTTGATATTTTCTTAAACGAATTACTACATATCTTGGATATCTTGATTCCTAGAGATTAGTATTTCGATAGATATCCCTTTTCATGATTCTTTACCTCGATGATGTTCACTCCCTTCACAGCTTCACTACAAAGCCTCTCTTTCTCCCTCCTCAACCATTTAACATGTAAGAGTTGTAATAAAACTTATTAGTTATTATATTTTTATTTTATGCCCATGTAGATCCAAGTGTTGTAAACCAGTTGTTTGATACCATTTCTGATACCTCTCTTAATAACTCCTAATTTTTTTTTTTTTCTGGTTTTAAGACAAGATATAACTTAGATAATGAGTTGTCCTCATCTAAGTTTATTATTGGCTATAGGTTGACTTTTGTTACCTTATAAATTTTGATAAAAATATTCACTCTACCATGTTATTTGGTGACACATTGAGACGCAATGGGGAATATTATATGTTAACCCCACCCTCATACTATATCGAGACAGATGATTTACAAAAAAAAAAGTAGTAACAAAGGGAGGTGTGACACATGAACATATTTGACACGAGATAAGACCTAAGAAACCTTGTTGAGAGGAAAACCTAGTTGGAAGGTGAGTCTCCACTATTCTCTTTCCCTAATAACAAAATGATTGTGAGTACAAAGAATTATGGCTTATGGTCGATGGGCTACTATAGTGCACAAATCATCTCCGTGTTCTCTATCTCCTATGCCTCTTGGCTGATTTTGTGCATCCATGGAACAAATGCACTATAAATAATGGAACCCCTTTTCTTTCGAGTCACCCGGTTATACTACAATCCGATAGCCTATTAGTGGCTAGGTTTGACTACCTCATCTATTAACGAGAGTTACAATATATACTTTTCTAGGATCTAGTTCACTGTAATAATGTGGCTAGTCCATTTTTCATGAGTAAGGGGGGATTACATAGGATGCTCTGAAATTATCGTGGTGAAAATAGGAATGTCGAATTTTGAGTGAAGTAATTTTCACATACGAACTCTGATCTATGAAAAGGTAATTGTGTGTACAATAGGAAAACAATGTATGATGCTGAGGAAACAAAGATTTTACCTTAAAAAAATTTCATTTAATGCCTCAAAATTGTTCGATAATGTTTTAGACCGCAATTTGACAAACTGGGTCCTACGAGTAAAAAGGGTCTCGTGAGTTAATTCTTCTAATTTTTTCATTCTAAAAGAATCGAGATGGAGAAAAAAATTATAGTGATTAAATCCATATCATAAATTACGGGTATTAGAATCCCTTTCCTTTGAAATGCTAATGGCAGAAGTGTCTTCAGACACATAATTTTATTAATCAAAAAAAATAATTACATAATTGATTTTGCAAGAGTTTACACCTGAACGACCAAACACTCTTTCAATGAGCTATATATAAGCTTCATGTCCTAATTACTTCTAATTATGGATCACTTATTAAATAACAAGTGTCCATCTACATTAAATGCCATTCAAACCAACTAGATAACTAATCTCCTAAAATAGAGCCTAAGATACAACCCATTTGGGGAGTCATATCTTGTTACAACAATATACTAATTTCTAATTGTCTCCATTAAATAATTAATCATTCTAGAATAATAATTATTAATTTAATTTCTTAAATTAATAATTATTTTATTTCAATTTTATAACCTATGATAATAAATTATTTTTGGATCATCTAGCATTCCCCCCTATGATCCAAAGATACATTACAACAGATACCAAGTTCATCCCTGAACTTAGTAAATTTTATTCTGCCAAGCGGTTTCCTGAAAATGTCGGAGATCTGATCTTCGGAAGGACAATAAACTGGCTTGAGGACATCTTTGGCAATGAGAGATCTGATATGATGATACTTGGTGTCGACATGCTTTGTCTTTGAATGAAAGACTGGGTTCTTGGAATTTTTTATGGCTAACTGGCTATCAATGAATAACAATGTAGCTTCTGCCTGAGGAATACCCAAGTCCTGCAAAATTCGGCGCAACCAAACAATTTCACATGCTGCTTCCCATGCTGAAATGTACTCTGCTTCTGCTGAAGAAGTGGCCACTGTAGCTTGTTTCTTACAACTCCAAGATACTGCTGCTGACCCCATGTTCATTAAATAACCTAATGTTGATGCTAGATCATCAATACTGCTAGCAAAGTCGACATCAGAATATCCACCAAGTAAAAAAAATTTAGTCTTTGTGTAAAGAAGACCAAAACCTTTTGTTCTTTGGATATATCGAAGAACTCTTTTGGCTGCATTCCAGTGGCTGTCTCGTGGTTCCTGCATAAAATGTGAAAGAATACTAAATGCATAAGATAGATCAGGACGAGTATTTGTCAAATAAATCAAGTTGCCAATCAACTGTCTGTAAGTAGTACTGTCCACCTTCCCCCCCCTTCAAATTTTGAAAGTTTCAAGTTTTGCTCCATGGGGGTAAGAACGGGCTTGCAATCCTGCATGCCAAAACGCTGAAGAACCTATGCTGCATACTTACTCTGAGAAATGAAAATATGATGTGGACGTTGGAAGACTTCAACTCCAAGATAGTAGTGAAGTAATCCCAAATTTGTCATCTTAAAACCTGCTTGTAACTCCTTTTTCACCTGTGTAATATGATCATCATGGTTGCCAGTAATGATCAAATCATCTACATACATAACAAGAATTACCAGATATTTTCCCTGTTGTCGCACATACAAAGTATCATAAGATTCACTTCGTTGAAAACCAACATTCTTAAGGTATTCATCCATCTTTGCATACCAAGCTCGGAGAGCTTGTTTTAATCCATATAAAGCCTTGATCAATTTGTTGACTTTATGTTCTTGTCCTTCAACTTTAAAACCTGGTGGTTGGGTCATATACACTTCCTCCTGTAAATCCCCGTTGAGAAAAGCACTTTTCACATCCATTTGATGAACTTTCCATCCTTTTTGAGCGACCAATGCAAGTGTTAATCAGATGGTGTTCCATTTAGCTATAGAAGAAAAAGTTTCCTCATAATCAATGCCTTCCTGCTGCGCAAAACCTTCTGTGACAATCGAGATTCATACTTTTCAAGTTCTCCCTTTTGATTATACTTAATTCTGTAAACCCATTTGCAGCCTATGGGTTTAACATTTGCTGGACAATCAACAAGTTTCCAAGTGTTGTTATCAATGACTGCTTGATATTCTTCAACCATAGCCTGTTGCCATTCTTTATGTTTTACTGCTTCTTTGTATGTGGAAGGTTCAGTAAAATTATTTGCTATCAAGGCAAAATTGCCTTCACTTCTATGTGCCCTTTTAGTGCCAGTTTTATTCTGTTCATCAGGCTTTACATCTTTCAAAAGTTGAACTGCCCATTTCAGAAGTTGGTGCTCACTTGTTTGTGCTTCTGTAAAGTCCCCATCATTGTAAAGAGGATTAATATAAACTGATGTTCATTGTTCAAGTGAAGAATGTGGAGAATCACTGTCAGAAGAACTGCTGCTGCTTGGAGATGCGAATGAACTGCTAGAAGACCGAGATGATGTTGTTGATGTAGATGGACTAGATGACTCATCTTCAGAGGAAGGAAAATCAAGTTCATACCAATTTGGTGAAGTTGGTTGACTTTTCATTTTTCCATTTCTTTTACTTCCCTTAGTTTCTAACTTGTGAAGAATATTTTCAATTTCTTCAGCACTTTTGCTCTTAGTTTCATCAAAAACAACATCCCTGCTTATAATGAATTTTCCATTGGTCAAAAGACGGTACCCTATCTTCTCATCAGAATAGCCAATCATAGTGCATTTTAAACTTCATGAGTCAAGCTTAGTTCGTTTTTCTTTTGGAACTAAGGCATAACAAACTGACCCAGAAACTCTAAGATGTTTAACTCGAGGTTTGAAACCAAACCAAGCTTCATAAGGTGTGATTCCGTCTAAAGAAGTCGTTGGAGATCTGTTTCTTAAGTAGACAGCTGTATGAATTGCTTCTGCCCAATATGTTGGACTTAACCTCTTTAAAGTTAACATGGATCTCGCCATTCCTAACAAAGTACAATTCATTCTTTCGACTACTCCATTTTGCTGTGGAGTGTAAACATTAGTAAGATGTCATCTTATGCCATTTTCACTGCAGTAATTTTTGAATTCATTCGAAGTGAATTCTCCCCCATTATCTGTCTTGAGAGTACCTATCTTTTCTTTGACTTCATTTTCAACAAGTTGGCGAAAAATTTTAAACTTATCAAATGCTTCTGACTTGTTCTTCAAGAAGTAAACCCAAGTCATTCTGCTGAAATCATCAATGAATAGTAAGAAATATTTGCAACCACAAAATGAAGTTTGTAGTGGGCCACAAACATCACTATGAACTAGTTGTAGCCACTTGTTTGCACGCAATGAACTTGTTGGAAAACTTTCTCGATTTTGTTTTCCATAAATGCAAGCTTCACATTTTGCATTTTCCTTTTTGAATGTGGGATGTCCTTTAACCACTCCTTATTTCTGCAATTGAGAAAGACTCTCAAAATTCAAATGTCCATATCTTACATGCCATAGTCTTATAGGTGAAATACCTGTAGTCACTGCCCCTGCAAAATCAGAATGCCTTGGAATAACTGTCCCTTTCATCCGTAACAGTTTTCCATCTTCATAACCTATCATCATTGTTTTCAAGTTCTGTTTCACTGAATTAATCTTCACTAAACCATATTCCATAATCACCTGATGTCCTGCTTGTCGAATCGTGACTAAAGAGAGCAATTTTTTCTTGAAACAGGGTACATACCATACATTGGAAATCATTTTTTCTCCAATACCCGGGAGAAAAAATTTTACTACTCCTTTTCCATAAGGAGTATATTTTGTATCATCAACAAGAAAAATGGAATTAAGTTGGAAATCTTGAAAATTCCAGAAAAAATCACGTCGACAAGTCATGTGCTGAGTTGCCCCGGAATCCAAGATCCAGGCATCTTCGTAGTCACTTCTAAGATGGGATGAAATTTGTGATGCTGGTGAGGAAGTAAAAACATATTCTGAGTTGTCTTCATCTTGATCATTTGCAAATTGTGCTGAATGCTGCTAAAACTTGGGAATTTTATTAAGTGATGTTTGACAATCTTCAACATAATGGCCAACTTTGTTACATCTTCAACACACAATTTGACTTAAGTCTCTTCCTCTTCCTAAAGATTGTCCTTTGCCTCTGCATTGACTTCTATTTTGAGATCGTCCTCTACCTTGATTATTATATCCTTGTTCTAGAAAATTTCCTCTTCCTTGGTTGTTTCCTCTACCTTGAAAATTATTTCTTCCTCCTCTGTTAAAATTGTTTCCTCTATTTTGCCTTCGTCCTCTATTATGTGCTGCTTGATTCTGATTCCCTCTGCCTCTGCCTCGAGAACTGTCTGCTGATGACTTACTAGTGCTGGCCTCTATGAGAAAAACATCTTCACCTACTTTCTTCTTCTTCCCAAAAGTTTTATCATGTTGAGTCAACATTTCACAAATTTCGTCAAAATTTAGTTTCTCTAACTTCCCAGTTACATGTAGAGTGTCCAAAAAATGTGTATAGGAATAAGGAAGCCCAGCAATTACAATTGTGACCATAAAGCTATCATCAATTGCGGGAAAACCATCATTAATAATTTCTTGCCTGATATTCTTAAGTCTTGAGATATATTCAAGAACATCACCACCTTTAGTTAATTTTTGTTGCAACAATTTTAATTGTAGATCGACTTTCTTTGATTCTAGATAAGTATCAAAGAGGTATTTAAAAGTTTTCAAGGCAGACCATGCATCTGTAGCATTTTCTATATGGACATACATTTCATCATTCATAGAAGATTAAATAAGAGCTAAGGCTTTAGCATTCTTGATTTCCCATTTTGCTAGTGCAGCTGCATCTGTGGGTTTATTCGGCTTAACATCTCCATCACATATACCCTACCATAATTCATTGTAAATGAGAGTGCTTTTGATGAGTCGATGCCATGTTTTATATGATTTTGTGCCTTCAATTTTGTCGGAATCAGAAAACAAATTAATCAACTTAGACATTTTAGCATTGAAGAGTCACACCAAGAATGAGAACAAAAATGACAAGATAGTCAACACAACACACCACGCAAAAAACAACACAATCTATCGGGGCTTGGCCTTGATCCTCGAATAGTCGTCAAAACAGGAGAAAATTGACTGAGCTTTGCACTTGGCTCTAGTCAATTTCTCAAATTTTTACAAGGCAACTTTCAAAATTTGAGTTTTTACAATGGTGCTTTTGCACAATATGGTAAAAGAGAAATTACCCCCCCCCAAAGTAAAATTACTTTGAGTTACAATTCCAGGCTTATCAGAACCAGGTTTATCTCCCAAGAAACAAATTAAAACAAAACTCCTTATTGCTCCAAAAATTACAAATCACCTTATTGCTCCATCAACCATAAATTCCCAAAATTAAAAAATCACCATATTTCTACACAATACAATAATCCTTATTTTTCCAAAAAGAAAACAAATAAAACGCCATTTTCTTGCTTATTATGGAGCACAAATATGTTAAGGATCTGTGTGTGCCTACTTCTAACCTTACGCAACCATACAAGAAGTTTTCTGATCTTACTAAACCATATAAGAAGCTCTGTTCTCATAGCCTATAACTGGGCAAAAGCAGGACAAAATTTTATTGAAACTGCTATATTATCTCGATCTGTTGAAAACCGTTGTCTAATCTCAGTCGGTTGAAGCCAACCTCGCATACTTCACACAAATTTGCTAAGGTACTCAGCAACAGTGGTCTATTTTACATCCGGGTACAACTGACTAGCTTCAACACCATGAGGGCCAATTTCAAAATTTGTTTGATCACCTTTCACAAAAATAGAGTGATCGATTGCTATGTCAATATTACCTGGGAAGGGTGTTTCTGCGATTAATGTCAGGACCTGCTCGTCATGGATGTAGACCTTCTCCAGAGTCTTGTCAATCTTCTTCTCCCATAGACTCACAACCTCATTGAACGACAGAGTATTGGCAGGAAGCCGTAAGTATAAGGAATGCACTCGGCCTCGATTCCCCGACGGACTTTGGCTTTCAGCTCGAACACACTTTTCGCAAGCTCTACTGCATGGGAGTTGTCAACATCATTGCCGAAATTAGATGGCAGAAAGAATAGTAGCGCTGTTAGAATTCAAATGACAAAAGATCGTGAACCAATTCGCCTCAACACATTTGAAATCAGATCAATTTCTTTGTCACAAGCCGATCGTGCAACGTGACGATTCCAATTATATTTAAAAATAAAAATTTCAATGTGCGGGGAAATCTTAACAGTCTCGCGGGGGAAATCTCATCGGTGCTTTGAGACTCGGAAGAAGCATATTTGCTTCAAACACAAACATCGCCTTCCATTCGCCAATAATGGCAGAAGCCTCTTGATGGTTCCGATTTCTTTAATAGCCTTGGTGCAGAAGTTGAAGCCTAGAAAATAATAGAAATTTAAGACCCAACGATTTTGATTATAACTCAAAAAATTGATTTTCATATCTCAAAATCTAAAATCAATAAAATAATAAAATTTCTTCTCTTTAAACAAAAATTTGACAAATTTCTTACCCAACATTCACTAAACAATTCAATGGAGTTTTCCAAAACTTTGTACACCTGGAATCTCCTTCTCACATCCATTGCAGCAGTACTGGAGCTCTGATAACACAATAATGGCAGAAGTGTCCTCAGACACATAATTTTATTAATCAGAAAAAATAATTACATAATTGATTTTGCAAGAGTTTACACCCGAACCACCAAACACTCTTGCAATGAGCTATTTATAAGCTCCATGTCCTAACTACCTCTAATTATGGATCACTTATTAAATAACAAGTGTCCATTTACATTAAATGCTATTCAAACCAACTAGCTAACTAATCTCCTAAAATATAGCCTAAGATACGACACATTTGGAGAGTCATATCTTGTTACAACGATATACTAATTTCTAATTGTCTCCATTAAATAATTAACCATTCTAGAATAATAATTATTAATTTAATTTCTTAAATTAATAATTATTTTATTTCAATTTTATAACCTATGATAATAAATTATTTCTGGATCATCTAACAAATGCGATATATCATTTTTCTTAGTAGACCTTGGCTTGCATTGTTTTCTCTTGTGACTAAATTGCTAATGACACAAATTCTATTTTCTCATAACTTTATCCATCCTTTTTTGGTTGTAAAATTCAATTTGATTCTATTATAAGGAGGGTAAGAATTAGAATTATTTGTTCTCCTTTTCATTTGCTGCCAAAAGGTAGGGTACATACATCAACAACCTTAAAAATTTGGTGGTGGTGACATCTATATTCATACTTCCTAGTTTCAAATCATGAAACGCCTTGGCTCTATTATCAATGTATCTTTCACGTAAATATTTTTTCTCAAATATCTCCTTAATATGTTTCCATGTTGCTTCATTTTTATTAATTACATTAGAATTTTGGTATTCTCCCACCAAATATTGGATTCACCATTTAATTGGTATGTAGTAAACCTAGCTTTTGGGTTGTTATAATATTGATAAAGACAAAAATATTTTCCTGTGTTACTCAACCATGCATTTTTTTCTTTTTCCAAAGTGTGCCAAAGGATGTAAATTGGTTGTGGCACTTGAGATTTGGACATCTCAACTTTGGAGGTCTTAATTTGTTGAGTAGAAAAGGGATGGTAAGAGGATTACCATTGATAGAGAAATCGGACAGCCTTTGTGAAGGTTGCATCTTGGGGAAACAACATACAGAACGTTTTCCATCAGGGAAAAGCATAAGGGCAAAAGCACCCTTAGAGATTGTCCACTGAGGTGTATGTGGACTGATGCAAACTCCATCACTAGCAGGAAGCCAATATTTTCTAACATTCATTGATGATTTTACTAGAAAAACTTGGGTATATTTCCAAGTGTTTGAAAAGTTTTGAAATTTCAAATCACTTGTGGAAAATCAAAGCGGGCTGCATATCAAAGTTTTGAGAACTAATAGAGGAGGTGATTATATCTCCAAGGAATTCCTACGGTTTTGTAGATAAAATGGAATTCATAAGCAATTCACAGCTAGGTACACCGTGCAGCAAAATGGAGTTGCTGAAAGGAAGAACATGACCATCATGGATATGGCAAGGAGCATGTTGAAGGCAAAGCATTTGCCAAATGATTATTGGGCTGAAGCTGTAAATTGTGCAGCGTATATTTTGAATAGGTGTCCTAGAAAAGCAGTGATGAATAGAGTGCTGGAAGAAGCATGGAGTGGGAGAAAGCAAGGAGTCACCCACATGAAAGTTTTTGGATGTGTGACTTATGCACACATTCCAGATCAACTAAGGAGGAAGTTGGACAACAAAGGGGAGAAATGTATTTTCGTTGGATACATTGAGGAATCCAAAGCTTACAGGTTGTATATCCCATCCACCAAGAAGTTTTTTGTTAGCAGAGATGTTCAATTCATTGAGGAGAATGCTTGGTATGGAAGCATAGAGAAAACAGTGAATGTTAAAAACTTTTTGTCTCATGATGAAGATGATGAGGAGATGGCTGAAATACCTCCCCAAACGGCAGCGCCAACACAAGGACAGCAAGGAACACCCTTGAGGAGAAATGAAAGTGCTTCTCCAAGCACACAACAAAGTGGAAATTCAAGTGCATCTTCAAGCACTTGAACACTGAATGAAAGAGGTAAGAAATTCAGAAATTTAAGTGACATTTATGATGAAGGAATGAATTCATTATTTTCCTTGTATTGTCATGTTGATGATCCTATTCATTTCAAAGATGAAATTAAAGATAAGAAATGGATAGAAGCTATGGATGAGGAAATGAATGCCATAGAGAGAAACAAAACATGGGAGTTGGTTGATTTACCAAAAGGTAAGGAAGTCATTGGAGTCAAATGGGTTTATAAGACCAAGTGCAATGCTGAAGGCAAGATAGAAAGACACAACGCAAGGCTGGTTGTCAAGGGATACAGGCAGCAGTATGGGAGAGATTATGAGGAAACTTTCGCACCGGTTGCAAGAATTGAAACCGTGAGAGCAGTGTTGTCCATAGCACCACAAAACAAGTGGAAAGTTTACCAAATGGATGTCAAGTCAACATTTCTGAATGGAGTGTTAATGGAAGAGGTTTACATTGAACAACCTCTAGGCTATGAGATGAAAGGTGAAGAGCACAAAGTGTGAAAATTGAAGAAAGCTCTTTATGGCATGAAGCAAGTGTCAAGAGCATGGTACAGTAGGATAGACTCCTATCTACTAGAGAATGGATTTGAAAAGTGTGAGGGAGAACCCACAGTCTACATCAAAGAAAAAGATGGTAAATCGCTAATTGTTGTGTTATATGTTGATGATGTGATTTTTACAGGTAATGATGACTACCTCATTGAAAATTTCAAAGCAGTCGTGAAAGAGGAATTTGAAATGACTGACATGGGTTTGCTGAGATACTTCTTAGGAATAGAAGTAGATCAAAATAAAAATGGAATTTTTATCTCACAGGGAAAATATGTAAATGAAGTGTTGGGCAGATTTAATATGCAAGAGTGCAAGACAACAATCACTCCCACAGTAATGGGATTAAAACTAAGCAAAGAGGATAGCAACAAGGATTTTGATCCTAGCTTGTACAAGAGTATAGTTGGTAGCCTTACGTATTTAACTGCAACTAAGCCTGACATAATGTTTGTTGTTAGTTTGATTTCCAAATTCTTGGAGAGGCCAAAAGAAGCACATTGGGAGGCAACAAAAAGAATTATGAGGTATGTTAAAGGTACTAAAAGGTTTGGCATCTTATATACTATCTCAGAATGTTCAGATTTAGTTGGATATAGTAATAGTGATTGGGCTGGAAGTGTAGGTGATCGGGAAAGCACTTTCGGTTATGTTTTTCACATGGGTTCAGGAGCCATTTCATGGGCTTCTAAGAAGGAGTACATTGTAGCACTGTCTAAGACAGAGGCAAAATATGTGGCAGCTACAGTAGCAGCATGTCAAGCAGTTTGGATGAGAAGGATGTTGAGGAGCTTAGGCCAAGAGCAGACAAAAGCAACAATGATTTTTTGTGACAATAGCTCAGTTATTTCATTATCCAAGAATTCAGTGTTTCATAAGAGAACGAAACACATTGACACAAGATTTCATTACATAAGGGAATTGGTGAGCAATGGAGAAATTGTCTTAGAACATTGCAGGACTCAAGAACAGGTTGTAGACATTTTGACCAAGCCATTGGACCATAAAAGCTTCGAGTTTTTGAGAAAATGTTTGGGTATGACTGAATGCCCAGCAGTTGAAATTAAAGGGGAGTGTTGAAATCGTAATTTCAACTGCCATAACAGAAGAACAGCCCTGCGGCATTTAATTCGTAAAACCACTTTCGAAAACAAGTTTTGTTCGCGCCACTTTTCGCACAAAGAGGTTTCTATCAGAGGGCCTCCGAACACCCCGACTTACTGCCACGCGTCCAGTGTACAACACTAATACTGTCCATTCCCCGTACATTAAACATCGTTTGGGCTATGTGGCAGTAGGAGCCGAATTGCATCCGATCAAGTCAACAGACATGGATCTCATTCAACCTGCCAGAACATTAGTTTTGTTTGCATCTGATCAAGTCAACAGACATGGATCTCATTCAACCTGCCAGAACATTAGTTTTGTTTTTACCGCCCGTTTCATTTAATGCATTTAATATTTTGTCATAGTCTTAGGTAAAATATTTAAAGTTTTCATACGGCATGTATTGTTTTTGTTAAGCCATATATAATGTGTGAGTGTTGACCTTTTTAAATATATATTGTAGTTGCACACGGGATGAGAATTAGAGGGTTCGTAGCAGTGAAAAAAAGAACATGGGGAACACAGCGGTGTAAAAAGAAAAAAAAAACTCCCCACAGTGAATGAAATTTGGATTCCTTCTTACACGTGCTTGTAGTTGTTTGTTGAAATGAATGGGAAGGCAATGTAATTTTTTTTATTTGAATATGAAATGTAAAACCCAACATTTCAAATGTAATGAAGAATTTCACACAGGAGTGAATGTGAAAGAATTTCTTTTACAACAGTAAACTTATGTAAGAATTTTTATTCTACAGTAGTAAATGTAAAAGCCCTTTTTGCATCACTAAATGTGAAAGAAGATTTTACACAGCACTGTAAAATCATTTGTAACAGAGACAGAGTAATTTTGTTTTTGGTGAAAGTTCTTGGTAAATCCCTCTGAGAAAGAGAAAGAAATATGTATCAGGGTTTTTATTAATGAATATAAAGTTTTTATTGGTGTGAAAAATTTGTTCTCAGAAATTTTTATTTGCTTCCCTGTGCAAACGATCATGAGCAGAAAAAATGAATATAAAATTTTTATTGGTGTGAAAAATCTCTGTTTTCATAAATTTTATTTGCTTCCCTGTGCAAATGATAATGAGCAGAAAAACAGAGCATTGCTCTGTATTCAGTTAATGTTTGTTTTTGGGATTTTACCAGAAAAATCCCCAACATTTATACGGGACACTGATATGTACCGGTCGTAGAAATATCTCAGAAAACTTTAAGATAGCACTTAAAAGTACGAATAGAACTCTGTGCAATTAGAAACTTTATATTAACAATTAGACAATTTACCCAAATTCGCTACAACCGTATTAATAATGGATATTAACCAGTCATTCTCGGCAAAATTACACCTAATCAATGAAAGATTTTTAATTTTGAATGTTTCATACATTGAAATTCTTGGTTAGAACTGTATAGTTAACACAAAATTCGCTACTAATACAAGAACTGTATACTTGACACAAAATTGGCTACAACTGTGTTAATAATGGGTATTAACGAGTCATTCTCCTGAAACGTGCAAAGTTACACCTAATAAATGAAAGATTTCGAAAGATCATCTTTAATTAAGCATATCTGTATTAATAATGTGTATTAACCAGTCATTATTTACACCTAAGATCATCTTTAATTAAGCATATCTAACTATAGGAATTCATGCTTTGTGTTTTGTTATACAGTTAAATCTTTTTAAGCACACTAGACAATGAGATGATTTGGGAAAGGTTGTTTTTATGGAATTGTAGTTATTGATCTGATGAGTCATAGTAAACAAGGAGGTTGCTTTTGGATGTTGCTCATTTGAATCGTGTGTTTTCGGGGGACTTGCGAAGTAAATTCCATATTTATTAAAATGTGAGAAACTTAAATGTGCAGATAAAGAACTTAAAATATCATTCCAAAAAATCGTCAGTAAATTTTAAAGAAATCAAAGAAAAATAATGTTGAAAAAAAAGAAAAGTATTTTACAATTAATTTAACTTGCAAATAAGATTAGTTACAATTTCATGGGCCAATACCATGACTTATAAATAACCCATTCCCAAAAACCATAACTTATTTCACAATCAAAATATTTTATAGCAATATGACAAAAAATTTAACCATGGAGATTGACCCCCATATTACAATTGATATTATTAACTTGTAAATACGCCTTTGTTACAATATCATGGGCCAATACCATGACTTACCAATACAACATACCTTGAAAGACATGAGTTATTTCACAATCGAAATATGTTATTAAAACATGAAAAGTTTCTTAACCAAGGAAACTCACCCCCACTTTACTAGATATATTATTAACTTGTAAATAATATTTCTGATAATACCATGGGCTAATACCATGGCTTATCACAAGATCCTTAACCATAGAGATTCACCCACACCTTTCCATTCATATTATGAACATGTGAATAGATCTTGCTACAATACCATGGGCCAATACATGGCTTTTCAATACTACATGCCAAAAAATCATAACTTATTTCGCATTCAAATTTTTTTATAACAATATGATAAGATTCTTAACTATGAATTTTTGCCCCCACTTGAAAATGGATATTATTAATTTGCAAAAATGATTTGTATAATACCATGGGCCAATACCATGAATTATCAGTACCACATGCCCAAAAACCATAAGTTATTTAACAATCAAAATATCTTATATTAATTTAATTTGATAACATTTTTTGAATCAAATCTAAAAGGAAAAATGTTATAAGTAGTTTTGAGATATATCTAAACCCTCTATTCTCACGGCGACTAAAAATATTTCTATAGAAATTAAATCGAGGTTTTAATAAAATTAAAAATGAGAATACTTTTATGTATAATGATGTGAAATTTATATAATATAAATGATGTTATGAAGGAACAACATAGATCCATCCTAACTAAGGATCCAAGCGATGAGAGAAAGCAAAGTGACTAACAATAATAGAGGAAAGATAGATCATGATTTGTTTAAGTTTTTCATTATTTTATTTTCTTTGACATGATTTATCCAAAATATAGGTTTAATATTTTACAACCAATTCAAGCTTTTTAATTTAGATACTTCCTTAAACAAAATAAAACCTCATCAATTTTAAGAGAGGTAAGAAGGGGATAGTAACAAAGTTGGATGGCAGAGAGAGAAGGGGAGGGGGGGAGAGGGACGAAATAACAAAGGCATAGAGAGATAAACGTGGAGAGAAAGAGGGAGTGGCAAGGGAGAGATTGAGAGAAAGTGAGGCAGAGAGGAGAGGAGGGCAGAGAAGAGGAGAGGAAGGAGATAGGGAGAGAGTTGAAAAATGTAATTAAGTTTGTTCTTCATAATGACTCATGTACTCTTGATACTGTATATTTGATGTAAAAAGAAAAAGGAGAAAAATAGTTATTATTTTATAAGCACGGGTTTCATGCTCAAGTTAATTAGGTCAAGCATGTTCTTAATGGTTTTAGGTCTTTTGAAGTCAAAATATTATTTTTTCATAAATCAAGAGAGTCATTGTTATGCATATAATATCCTAGTGGCCATTTTGCATCAAAAGAGAAGATTTTCTTTTGTGTTTAAAGTGTCAAAAGAGTCCTCCAAGACCAAGTCAGCCTATCCTGAAGAACTCATACTAGGAAGGCCTATTTGACAACATGGAAATTTATATATAGAAGTGAAATTCATCTTCATTTGACACCTTCAATTACTTAGTTCGGTCTGCAATAGAAACAATAATAAAGGAAGTGTGAAGAGAAGAAGAATCCTTAGCGAAGGAAGGAAGACCTAATTCTTAACTATTTCTGCTCACACGTGCAAAAAGGAAAAGAGTTTTTGAACATAAAAGCTTATGCATTAATCACAGCATCTGTAAATGAAGAGGTGAGTCACCATATTTCATCATATTCAACTGCCTTTGAAGCTTTACAAAAGCTGAAAGAACTCTATGACTCACATTCTGCACTTGAAGTCATCCAATCATGATTAAACTCTTCACTCTTGAGCTGCAAAATAATGATCCTCTTGCTCTTGGATCTGAAGTAAAGTCTATAATGCATGATATCAAATCCACTAAGGTTGAGCTGGATATCCCTCTTATTGCTTTTCTCAAGGCACTTTATCCTACTTACTCCAATTATCTTGAGTCTTTGCAAGCAAATGGAAATCTCAAAGATATAACCTTTGACTCTCTTGTGAAAAAGTTTACTGAAAGAGAGAAATATTTTGGAAAGAAGACAACCCCTGAGTCTTATGAAGAGATTGTGTGCCTTGCTCATAAAGAAAAGCATCATGCTCAAGATTCTACAAGAGGAAGAGGTGGATGAAGAGGAATAGGAAGATATTTCGAAGGCAGGGGGGGCAGACATTCTGAAGGAGAAAAGGAAGATTTACACTATATTCGCTGCAAAAGAAATGGATCACATGATGCATCTACATGCAAGCTACCATGGGACAAAATTGAGTAGAAAAGAAACCAACAGAAAGATAAAAATGATGATAAAGACAAAGGTAAAGCACATGAATCCACTCACTATGTTGAGGCACAATGTAACATTCGAGTAAATGAAGATTTGTTTAATGCTTCACTTGCTTCCTGGAAAAATGATTGGTTGCTTGATTCAGGAGCAACCTGTCACATGACTCAGAATTTTTTTTTTTTAAGATTTCACTGACGATGTCGATGGATCAGTATACTTTGCATATCACTCAAAAATCAAGCCATCGGGGATTGGCACAATCAAGCTTAAACTGCCTGGTCTTCCAGACTTTCTTCTGGATCATGTTTTGTATCTCGCACAGCTCAAGAAAAACTTGTTGTCCTTGGTCCACATCCGTCAGCAAGGTAACTCCATTCATATGTTTGACGGCAAGCTTGAGGTAAGAAAAGCATCTGACCACTCACTTGTCATGAGGGGAATAGAAGAAGAAAGGCTTCTCAAACTGCAAGGAACATCTTCTCATGCAAAACATTTCTTATACGATTCTCATCATGAAGAAGGTACACTTCCATCAAGTTTATTATGGCATGCTAGATTTGGACATTTGAACTATGACAGTCTCCACGTATTGAAGAAAAATGGCGTTGATGGTTTGCCTACAATTCCCAGAAAAATTAAGCAATGTGATGCTTGCATTCTAGGAAAGCATAGCAAACAGTCTTTTCATGATTCACATTCAAGAGTACTTAGGAAACTTGAACTCATTCATTCAGATTTATGTGGTCCAATGCATGTTTCTTCTGCAAATGGAAATAAATATATCATGATGTTTATTGATTACTACACTAGAATGTGTTGGCTTTATTTATTGAAGAACAAATCTGATGCTTTCCAAACATTCAAGAATTTTCATAAATGGATTGAAAATGATGCACAATCTCATATTGGGTCTATTCGCACTGATAATGGAAAAGAATATACATCAAATGAATTTGAAAACTATCTTCGCCAACATCGGATCAAACATCAAACAATTGTGCCTTATAATCCCCAACAAAATGGTGTAGCTGAAAGAATGAATAAAACAATCGTGAATATGGTACGATCCATGATTTTCTTCAAAAATGTAAAGATAATGTTTTGGGCTAATGCTGTTCTATGTGCTTCATATATAAAGAATATATGTCCATCTAATGCTATAAGAAAGAATACTCCTTATGGATTGTGGTATGGACATGTTCCTTCGGTAAAACATCTCAGGGTCTTTGGTTCCACCTGTTATTCTTTGATACCAAAGGTACATAGAAACAAACTTGGTGCTAGAAGTCGTAAGTGTATCTTCCTGGGGTATTCAAACACCTCCAAAGCATACCGCCTCTATGATGAAGTAAATAACAATTTTTTTGTATCTAGAGATGTAATTTTTCTTGAATCATCCAAATCTGACAATGTTGTTGAGCGGCAACTTGATCGCTTGGATAGATTCGCAAAAACCAAATCATTTCAAGAATTTGATAATCAGATTCCACATCTTGAAGGGGGGATTCCTATTCTAGATCAACACGTGGAATCTTCTTCTGAAGAACACTCTCTCCCGACTGAAACTCCAACAACGGATGATGCTTTAAGTGATGTAATTGATAGAATTGGGAGACTCAATCTTGATTCAGTCCCAAATCAATCAACAAAGTAGCCTGGACCATCTCAGAAAGGTCCCCCAAAGTGGCTGACAAAGACACTTGAAAGTGTTCATCCTGATGAAATTGGAAAAACAGGAACCAGAAATTCAAACCGACAAAATGGAGGTGTTGTAGATGACTCTAATTCACCTGTTGATATGGATGTTTCTTATGATTGTGAATTGAACTTGTCTACAGATTTTGAACCAACTTCCTTTAAAGAAGTTGCTTCTCATGATGAATGGAAAGAAGCAATGCAAAAGGAGTATGATGCCGTCATAAAGAACGGCACTTGGAAGCTGGTTCATCCTCCATTTGGAACCAAACCAATTGGCTGCAAGTGGGTCTACAAGAACAAGTACAAAGCTGATGGCTCACTTGACAAGCACAAAGCTAGGCTTGTGGCAAAAGGTTTTGCACAGAAGGAAAGGGTCGATTATGAGGAAACTTTTTGCCCACAGGCAAAATGGGCCACCATCCAGACACTCTTTGCACTAGCGTCAGAACGGTTGGAAGTCCATCAAATGGATGTTTAAAAATGCCTTCTTTGATGGGATCTAAAAGAAAATGTTTTTAGGTCCCAGCCTGAAGGATTTGCTGTGAAAGGACATGAACATAAAGTATGCAAACTTGTGAAGTCCTTGTATGGCCTCAAACAAGCACCACGAGCCTGGTATGAAAAGCTAACTGAGCATCTTCTGAAACTCAACTTCAATCATTTTGATCTTCATGATGCAACTTTATTTGTCAAGAAAGTTGGCAAAATAGTTGTATATCTTGTGGTATATGTAGATGATCTTTTAATGA
>APFE031078481.1:0-14453 GCA_000404065.3 Pinus taeda | reverse complement strand
TATATATATATATATATATATGAACTTTAATTGAAAACCATATTATGTTAACCACATAGACTATGTCATATTGCGAGATAATATAAGGATAAGTTGGTGCCAATGCTTATATTTTATAGAAATGTACTCAACATTATATTGAATATCTTTGATGAGAAATGGATCGAACTCAAAGTAGTGGTTGTAAGTTTTATTATCTAAGGTAAATTGGTAATTAAGGAATGATAACAATTATACAAAAAAAAGAAGGTTAATAATTATATAAAACATAAAGTAATTTATAAGATTCATTATCTGAGGTAATTTGACAGGTAAGGAAGGTTAATAATTATATAAAAAAACCCTAGTGGCAACTCAGTTGGCAATGGCAGTGTGAATGAAGTATTATGTGCAAGGAGGTCCAGTGTTTAAATCCCCTGACCTACCTGTGCCTAGAAGGGGCATACGTACTCACCTAGAGTTTATAGTGGTGGTGGTTGGAATCAACCTCGTATCACGCAAGTACGAGATTGGCCCAGTCGTCGATTCCTCTAATAATAACAATAATACAAAAAAAGAAAGATTATTAATTATACAAAAACACAAAGTCATGGTTGTAAGATCCATTATCTAAGGTAATTTGGCAGTTGTGAGTGAATAGTGGGAGTGTAAATGAGAAGGATATATAATCAAACTTGTGGATTCACTGCAAATATTAGTTTTGTTTGTCTAAAAGAGAGTATAATAATTCTATTACTACCACTGCGCGATGCATTTCTAAGCCCAAAGATCAATAGTTGTCACCCTAGAGCCACTACACTTTTATATGAGGTTTCTAAATTAATTTATTTGAGTTTGACAGATAGTTGGATGTTTTTCTCTTTACCCAAGTTGTAGCCCTCTCATTTGACCATTGATTTTACATGTTGGGTAGATTTGAGGTCAACATCGGCTTTCCAAGAGGTCATACACATCCTCTAAGATATTTACATCCCATGCAAGCCTCACAAAGATCATACAATCACAATATGGGGTGTACATAGTTGAGGGAGGGTGTCTCTTACCTAGCAGAGCTAATCCAAAAAGTTAGTTGTGGCATTTTGTTCTTCCATTATGTGTTGTTTGGCTAGCTAGATATGGTCATTGAATGAGTTAATAAATGATTAAAATTAGATATGGTCATTGAATGGCTTAATAAATGATTAAAATCACTAACTGCATTCTTTCAATTTGGTTACCACCTCTTTGTCGTATATGAATTTCATATAGCCACATGTTAGATCAACATGTTATATCACTTAGCAATATTATTGCATACTCTTATATTTATTCACCCACAACTCAATTATCAGCATTAGCCATGCTTGCATAGTGAGCATAATATGATTTATCCATGATTAAATTATTCGTTTATTTAACTAGTGGCTACAATGATAACAAATCTTGAATTGCTTGAGCTATTAGTGTCAAGCTTAGCCATAACTAAGTTTTTGCTTGTAATTCTATATTCTCCTATCCACATGCAATGCTACAAGCAACGAACACATTATAATCATTGGGCATTCTTCCTCATAAACACAATAGTCCTTTACCGGCTACAATGCTAGAGCCACTATGTATTTGATTTTATTGAAGCTATGTACTTGGGCTGGAAGTTATAGTCACACCATAGTCATATAGAGGGGATTTCTATTATTAGTAAATATCTACATACACTTGCAGCTATTAATGTTTTGTGAAGACATTATTATAAGGTTATAATTATTAGGGAAAGCATTATTGCGAAGTTATAGTCATAAGGGAAAGACACTATATGCATGAGCATTTTTAGTATTAAAATTTGAGTTGAAGTCTCAATATATGTGTATGTTTTTAGAATGTAAATTTCTGTGATTCATAATGTTATGAGAGAATGCTTTTGGTAATTCATAATGTTATGAAAGAATGCTTTTGGTAATTCATAATGTTATGAGAGAATGCTTTTGGTAAACCACATTGTAATTTTTGTTGTCAACCCCTTTAGAACCATTAAGTCAGTTCATCATCAAGACTTAGTAGTTCCAAAGACATCAACAACAAAAATTACAATGTAATTTAGAAAGTATTCTCACATAATATATGTCTGTTATGTGTAATTAAAGATTTATTGAGTTGACTTCCTAGTTACATCTAAATTTAGATAACAAAACTATCTTAAAATAAGTAACAAAAAATATATATATAAAAGACTAGACAATACATATGGACAGACAAGTTCAGAATTGGAATTATGTGTGTAAATATAAAAATATAAAACACTATCAAAAACATAATAAGCATTACGTCAATATAGCTATCCTTATTCAGAAAATATTCCAGGATTTGAGGGACGAGAGAGGTCAGCTTTTTCAAATATTTCAGGATTTGAGGGACGAGAGAGGTCAGCTTTTTCGCTTCATAATTTTGCTACAATTCTAGAATATTCTCAGAATTCTTAATTAAAATTAGTTCACCATATTGGTATAAGTGAAAACAAATTGGTCTTTCGTTAAGTGTTGAGGAATGCCCTTTCAAATTGTGCATTGTTATGTTAAAAGCTTATTCAATTAGTAATGATTTCTAATATTAATTATATCCCTCAGAGATTAAACTTTTACAGGTAATTGAATAGAGTTTATTTGGGATTTCTCAACCATCATTGGCCTGGCCTTTATCATCACAATAGATAAGCCAGAGAAGTACGTAAGTCTTGAATCCACAGAGCCAAAAAACTACTACCAAAACTTAATCCCTGTTTTGACAGAGCAAAACCAGAGACCAAATTGTTAAATTCCCAAAAACAAAATCCATATTGGTGAAACAACTGGACTATAATACCCTGATACCCGCTCAAAAATATAGACGCACAGAACGTTTTTTTCACATATATCTGCTTCAAACATTCAGTCATGCTCATATAATATATTGGTTTAATTATTATAATAAAATAGACCAGCATGGCATCAAAATCTGATCCAAAGGAAAGTGAAGAAAAAACCCAGAGAATGCCATGGGATTACAGAGAATTAACTGCTTCCGAACAATGCAAGCAAATTGGTTAGAAGGAAATGTACCTGGGCAGCCTGCGCGGTATTCATAATCTGGATTCTGTACTCATTTACTGTATCTTCCCAATTGATAAGTCGAGGTTGAATCTTGGGAGTAGACATGGGTTCGATTGAATTGGATCCAACCCAAACCACTGCGCTACTCCCTCAATCACTTTCATTCTCAGGCCGCATTTGTTTTATATATATCACCCGTTCGTGTCGCAGCTATTTGTGCAATGCCGCTCAAATTCAGGTTTAGTTCGTCTTAATAGAACGCCAAAGCCAGCTCAGCACTCCATGCGGTTTTGACCCGCCAGCGCACTCACCTGCCACGCTGTCCACACGCGGTGTGTCTTAAACTAGGAATTCTTGAAAGAGGAGCGCAAACTGCCAGCCCAGCAATGGCGAGGAACCTTAGATTTGGGGTTTACGGGTTTGTCACGTTGGAAAAGAAACGGGTGGTGGTGCGGACAAATAGGCGGATTTCTTTGGTTTATCCCGCTGTTCTGGCTAATTTTATCGGTAGCGGGGTTAAAAAGGGTTGAATTTGGGAGTAAATTCCGTAGGATAAAAGTTAATGGAAAGGGTTTTACAAATTTAGTAAAAAAAAAATTTGTGTAAAGTTGTTTTTAAGTGTGTTTGTTTAGGTATACTAAGTTCCTATGATTTTAGCAAGAGCAGACTCACGGGAAAGGGCAATCCGGGCAATCCGTCCCATCCGGACCTCTAGCCACCACCACAGCAGGTCATTGTACTCAATGAGATTTGAACTTCGGTCTCCCCGGGCTTCACCCATGTGACTTACCGTCAAACCACACATCACTGTACTGTTTTTAAGTGTGTTTTGTGATTGGAGAAGTCACTGGGTATTACACCTTCCCTGGGTCACTTTTAAATTGACTCAATTTTTTAGCATGACACAACCACCTTGTGAGATTTGATCTTGGGTCTTAATAATCAAAACAGTGAATTCTAAAAGCTTAAAAATAAATAAAAATAAGAAATGGTCAAACTTAAATAAAAATATTTAGCTCAAACCTAAATAGTCATGTTAGTGTTTTGATTATTTAGGTTTGATCTAAATATTTTTATTTAAGTCTGACCATTTCTTATTTTTATTTTATTATATTATTATATTGATTTTATTGAATTGTTTATTGTTTATTTTTATTTAGTTTTTTATTTTAATATTATTTATATTTTTCATATGTTAATTTTTGTTTATTTTCTATTTGATTATTATTTTCTTTAATTCTTTTATTTCAATTTATATTTTTTACAATATTTTTATACAAAAATTTAGGCAAATCTATTATATCAATTTTTTTTTTATTTTTCATATAATAGTTATTTAAATAAGTTTTTATAAATACTTTTTTTGTTATCTAATATAAATAATTATTTAAAACTTATTAGTCTTTTAAAGATGTTAATTTCCTTCTCCGAGTTTAAATTAGTTAAAGGATAAAGTCTACTAATCCTACGTGCCATCTTAACTAGTCAATCTTGACTAACTCTATGTGCCACATGTGAGCCAATGGTATCACTCAAGGATAAGCTTGATATAATTATTTCAGTGAAATTTTCCTTTTGATTAATTATTTTCCTTAATTCAATATTAACATTTATATTCTAACCTCCGGATGCGGATGCTTGGACAACTAACATTCTGGATGGGACAAAGGTGGTGCCAGGAGGCACGATACTTGCCCACACGGTACAACACAATCAACAGAAAAATAAATGAAGGGTCCGAGAATATGGTTAATGCAGTGTTCACTTGCGCGATGTTCATTGGCTCTGTTCCACCATCCCTATCCGACACCATGGTCCATGTGCTCACACGCGCTGGCTCGCTTCAAACTTTGGCAACATTCACTGCGGCAATTAATTTGGATGATTCTCGAGACCTGCAAGAGATTAAGGTTTTAAAGCTCAATTGTGAGCCGGCGGGGATGCAAATCCTGGTGACTCAGTCGCAAAATTCTCCAAAAAATGGTTGGAGCTCTGAGTTTGGCATAGTTTATGTGAGTCTCATCCTCCCTGATGATAATGGTGGCTTAAATGAAGAGGCGACTCTGTCTCCAAGCTTTGGACGCACGGCAGAGCTGCCTCTGTCCTCAATTCAGTTGATTTCTCGAGCACTAGGCCTGCGAATTGTAGTGTTCTAGTTATAAGCCAGCCTGGTCCTAGTGGTCACGCGCTCTGCTGGCTTAGTCTTCATCGCCACTCCACCTCGCTCTCTCACCACTGCTTTGGACTTCCTGATGCCTAGGCGTCGCCATCGTATGAGGTCTCGTCGGGGACAGCTCAGGAGGGTGCCTTCCAGCCCATCCACTGCGTCGACCTCCCCTTCTAGCGACTTCTCAGTTGGGCATTACCCGAGCACGCGAAGCGGAAGAGGGCGTCCCACTTATGGATCAACGATCTTTACCTTCTACAGCAGGCTGAATCGACCAAGAATCACGACACATATTTCAATGGTTTTCCAGGAAGAAGCCCAAGAGGGCGAACCGAGTGCTCCTCAGGAAGGCCCGGAACCTGTTTTTGCTCGGACATCGAATATCCAGTTGGAGATTGGTAGAGAGCCTCTGCAGGTTCCTGAGGCACCAGTAAGTGACGCTCCGAACGTGGACATGGTGATGGATGACCCTGGTCCATCCAACACAGCAGCGGCTCCTGAAGGAAACATTTATGATACAGGTTGGTGCCAGATTTTTGAAGAATCTCCTGATGTTTAGCTTGTTTTTTCATGTCATGACAGTTCGACAGGCGGCCCATAATATTGGGCATGTTTTTGTTCAGATGGTGAATGGCATTTTAGTTCTTTTTGTTTTTTGTAAACTCAGAAGAAGGTGCAAGACTGAGCTCCATGTACTGGAGCAGTCACATTCCATGTATATCTTGACACCTTTGCCTCTCTGTAGGGCAATGTTTGAGACTTTAGTCTCGCTATAATTTTATCTCCTTTGTTAATAGACTTATCATACTTAGAAAAAAAAACAATTATTATTCTAACATATTCTTATATTAAAATATTAACAACTCTAATAATTGTAATTAAAAAAATCTTACTAAATAAATTTTATATAAATACTTTTTTTTTTTTAATAAATATGGTTTAAAAACTTATATTTTTTTAAATAGTTATTTGCATGAATTTATATAAAACTTATTTATTTTTATATAAATAATTGTTTAAAACTTATTAGTATTTTAAAGATATTAATTTCCTTTTTCAAAATTTTCCGAATTTGAATTAGTTAAAGATAAAATATACTGATCCTTTGTCATCTCAACTAGTCAATCTTGACTAACTCTGTGTGCCTCCTGAGGCAATAGTAATGGGATCACTATAGGATAAACTTGACATAGATATCTATCCACCACTAAAAAACAAAAACTATACTGATTTCAATAATAATATGATTGAATAAAAACAAAAACTAAACTGTTTTCAATAACAAATATGAAATTTGAATTTTCAATAATAACTTATGTTTGAATAAAAACAAAAACTAAACTTGTTTTCAATAACTAATATGATTGATTTATAAATATAAGTAACATAAATTTAATAGCTAATTATTTAAAAAATAAAAAATTATAAAAGCTATTTTAAAATATAAATTATTTTATTTTAAAATAATTAAGTACTAATTGTATTTTATAAAATTAAATATTTAATATTAAAAATAATTAACACGGAATTGAAGGAGACATTATAATTAGTTAATTTTACTCAAGAAAATTGAAATGAGATTTATGTTGGAATTTTTTAAAATTCAAAAATAAAATTATTTTATTTAATTAAAAATTATTTGTAGTTATAATTATTTAATTAATATATTATTACAATAGAATTAATTTAATATTAAATCTGAAATTAAATATAAATGTATATTAAATATTATATATTATATCATTTCTAAATGCAATATTAAAATATTATATATATATTTATTTCAAAATGTGATATTAAAGTATTATATATTATATTTATTTTCTAAAACTAATTTATGTATTATAATTTATTTAATACTAAAAAAATATATGAGATTTTCTTGAAAGTGGGTGATCGAAGGAGGGAGAAGATGAAAGTACAAGGTGATTGAGTAAGGAAGACCAAAAATATTAGGTTACTTGATTATCTTGATTTTTTTTAATATAATATATTAAGAAATAATATAGACACTCCACATTTAATGAATTATATATTGAAAAATGTAATGAGTTAGTGTTCATATTCAATATATCTGGTATAGAAACAATGAAGAATCACATGAAAATTTATTAATAACCATATTCAATATATCTAACACATTATTATACATTGAAAAGTTTTATGAGAATTAATAAATGTCCATATTCAATATATCCAATGGATTATACATTAAGATATGATATTATCTCGCCAAAGATGTATACGAACTCTATTAAATGTCTACATTATACCTTTCATGGGAATAAAGACTCTCACCCTATTCCATCATGTATACATAAAAGTTCATAAAAAAATCAAACATAAAACAATCATTTTCAATATTTATAAGCAATACAACTATTATAACAATATTGAGATAATCTTAAAATCAATACAATAATATTCATAAACATAAAACCATTATATCAATATTTCTCATATAAAAATTAAAACTAAAATTAGATACGAGAAATAACTAGAACTAAATATGAGGAACTGTTATCTCACCAGTGGGTTGGAATTTGACGGGCAAAATGCCCGTGACAAAGTATTTTGACCGTATTTCACGTTTAAAAATTTTAAAAAGCCGTTTTTTGTGATGAGCTTTCAAAGTTACTGTTTACTTTTTTGCAAAAATGTCATTACTACCCTCTCAAACAACAATCTTATAAAGAAGTGCAGTAATATTTGGAATTCTCTAATATTTGTTTTTATTGAAATAAATTAATTTCATGTTATTTAAAGTTATAGGTGTATGTTATTTAAAATTATAGGTATATATTTGATAGCCGTAATATATTATATTGAGTGATTAATAATTAAGTACCGTAATATTTGGAATTTATATTATAATATTTGTTTTTATTTAAATAAATTAAATTTGTGTTGTTTATATTTAAATAAATTAAGTTTATTGGGTTTATTAAAATTGAACTTTATCTAGATTTTGTGATATTATGATGGTGGAGAGGATGGGCATTGTGGAGGATAATTTTTGGTCAACTCCAAAGTTTTTAAGATGGAAATTTTTTTTTAAAGTTTTTTGTTTATTTGGTGAAATAAATCTATTTGTTTTCACTGAAATTGTAACATTTAAATTATCTAATAGAAATCCAAATTGAGAAATTAAAATAGGAGTAGATTGATTGAAATAACAATGAGTTGAATGTGAGTAAAATAGATTTCTAGATTTACTCATAATTTTTGTATATGTGTTTGGGAGAAGCACTGAATCTGGATGGTTTGGGAGTTATGGATCCCATCCATGAGTAAAACAACCTTTATGATTCAACAAATCATTTAGTCATGGTCACGTTGTTTTTTTCTTATTATAAATATGTGAGAAAAAATTAACACAGTGGTGTGATTGAAAAGTATTTTTTTAATTAAACTTTTATTGATGAAGGGTCGATTTATTATCAAAACATTTTGATTGAAGAGCAAAATTTTAGACATAACATTCTTTGACGGCCAACATAAAAACCCAAAACGTCAAAAAAAATTTATTTGACAAGTAATAAAGAATCCAAATTCCAACCCTATCGTATAGGCTATGAGTAATAAATATCTCAATTGACAAATTGAATTCGTAATATGGAGTGCTAAGGATTACTATTCGTCTGACAAGTTGATTCCCCAAAACGTCAAAAAAAAATTATTTGACAAATAATAAAGAATCCAAATTCCAACCCTAATCCCAATCGTATAGACTATGAATAATATAGGCTATGAATAATAAATATCTCAATTGACAAATTGAATTCGTAACATAGAGTGCTGAGGATTACTATTCGTCTGACAAGTTGATTCGCCTCAGTGCCGGCTAAATAAGGTTCCTTTGATATCGTCTGTTGTCCCTTCAATATAGACAGCTCTACGCAAACGTATCTAGAATTAAATTTGGTTGCTACTTTTTTGAGGGGTTAACAACGAGATTAATATTTTAAATATCATAAATTTAATTTGTATATTTGTGGAAGTATAAGTAGTTAATTTAAACTTAATTGGTATATTTGTTAAAGGATAAGTATATTAATTTTAAAATTTTGTTTATTATTGAAATTAAATTGATGGTGGTATATTTTTTTCATCTTTTTTATCAATAAATAGGATTTTCAATATTACCTTTTTTAAATTTTTAAAGCTATATTTATATCATTAATAAACTTATTTACTATTTCACATTTACTTATTTAAGATTATGAAATTACTAAGTATATTTATCAAATAATAAATGATATCATGAAGGTTGGTAGTGGGGATTCTATCTGGCTATAAAGGACAAATATAGCTAGAATATTCATGGAGTCGAGGCATAACCTCTAGCAACCAGGCTAAAATATATGTCTCTTCAAAGACATCTCAATATTTTCCAATTAGATCTCTAATTATAATAAGTGACTCTAATAACTCCATCTAACTTTTCCTTTAGACTCCATGCTTTGCCATCTTTATACAACAATTTTAAGATAACTTGTTTGGATCCCTTGCATTCAGGTCTAACATGTTTTAGAGATGTAAACATGGGTAGCAAACAAATTAATCTTTGAGGGTCAACATAACCCTGCAAGACTATTTTAGAGATGTAAAGAGGGGTAGCAAACAAATTAACAAATCAATCATTATCACTCCCTCATGAATCTTTGAGGGTCAGCATAACCCTACAAGACTATTTTAGAGATGTAAACAGGGGTAGCAAAGGAATTAACAAATAAATCATTATCACTCCCTGATGAAAACTTTGAGGATCAACATAACCCCGCAAGACTATTTTAGAGATGTAAACAAGGGTAGCAAACAAATTAACAAATCAATCATAATCACTCCCTCATGAAACTTTATCGGTCAACAAAACCCTGCAAGACTATTTGCATGACGAGAACACGACACTTCAAAGGCACAAAGAATGTGTGTGGAGGTCATTATAACACACATATAACATTATCTCTGCATAGCGAGTGCCAATGCAAAATACGAGCATTGACATGCGACAACTTCTTTGAAGAGCAATAGCTTTAGGTGGTGCAATAGGGAGAAGCAAAATATGAGCATTGACATGCAACATCTTCTCTCAAGAGCAATAGCTTTAAGTGGTGCAATAGGGAGAAGCTCAATGAGTAAGCACAAAATCTTTTTTACAAACTCTGTCGAATCTACACCATTAAACTGTTTTGATGAAAATTCGTCATTATATATGACTAGGAGTCAATGTTTGTTATATTTTAATGCTAGCTAAATGTTACCATGTTAATAGCATTTTCTATATATTTTATCCATATAGATTTTCTTGGAACTTAGTATTAGGATCTAAAAGTTGCAAGTAGAGTCATACTAGTTTTAAAA
Organism: Pinus taeda; assembly: GCA_000404065.3. Lineage (NCBI taxonomy): Eukaryota > Viridiplantae > Streptophyta > Pinopsida > Pinales > Pinaceae > Pinus > Pinus taeda. Next base: position 3,860 of record APFE031078481.1, on the reverse strand, counting down.
CCTTTTGCAATATTTGGTCCTTATTATTTATGGATATATCTCATGATGCTTGACACATTTTTTTAGCTAATATAGTCTACCCTATTCTTATTCTGGTTATATATATATGGTTATATATATATATGAGATTTATGAAATAAAGTCATTTGTGAAGAGATATAAACACTTACCTAAAAGATAAAAAGCGAATGTATAAGTGCCAACAAAATGAAACCTGTATGAGTGTATATTCACTTTAATAACTAATTATAACCCATTATTAAATGATGACCTATATATTTTTTTAAATTCACTAAACCAAAAAAAGGTAAAACATGTAAATATTAAAAGTAAATTTTAATTATGAAAAAATAGAATAAAGTTTAATTATGAAAAAAGTTAAATTCAACCTGATAGCGACGTATCAGGTCATTGGAAAAGTCAACAACAACATTAATAGTTGATTTTGATAGTCGCCCATCCTCGAAGGTGGCCCCGGCTCCCAAGTTCGAACAAAGATATTGTTGTGAAGAAAATTTACCATAAAGTTGGGTAAAAAAATTTATTGAAAGATTTAAGAAAACACATAAGATAGATATTTCTTTATTTCGAAAGAATGATTAGTTGTAACCCAAATCCATACTGTAATTTTTTGTTTTTATGATACGTAATAAATATATAGACATATTTATCCATGAGTCGGATAATTGTTCCCATTAAAGAAAAGTTACAATAATGTTACATACCATATTTATAGATATAGCCACTCCGCCCTTGGATCTGGCTACTCTTCAGACTTCTGTGTTAGATATTTTTTCAGGCATTCTTGGATGGATCTAAGGTTATATTTATATTTATATATATATATATATATATACCATTTATGATTAGGGTTTACACCATGAATTGATTACTTTTTCGGATAGATTTAAAATAAAAATTAATTCCTATGAAAAGAATAGATGTTAGGTTTACAAATATAAAAGCACGAGAAATATAGCACCCAATAATTCAAGTTGTAATTGTGGGCATAAAACTTGAGCATCAACGATTTTCATAGCCCAATTTCTTCTACACTTCTTCAGTGCTACACCAACCCTAATGACTGGAAAATAAAATTGTAGTTAGTTGATCGCAGAAAATGGTTTGGCAACTTTTCCAAAAACTTGAGCCAGTTGCCTCTCTCACCCCACTTGTTTTATCGTTGGATGCAACCGGATTCCTAATTCACATTGAAAAACATTGATGGTTTGGAAGTGAATTCTCTATGGACTTGTGGTGGTTTGGAAGCAAATGAATATGATAAAAGTTTGGAAATGAAGAGATGACATCACTCTAGTTTTAGTTTCAAATAATCTTATTTATTATTAAATTTTTAGTGATATATAAGGAGAGATTAATGTTTTTTTAATGTTTTTCTTATAATTTTTAGTGGGAAAAATTTTCTCTTATCCAGTATAATTTATTTTATCTATTTATTTATAAATTCAATGCCATTTAAGATAAAATCAAATTTTGAATTAAAAGAAGGAGTTGCAGCTCACAGGTGTGCACATCACCTAGAGACTGCACTCAAACAAAGAGGAGACTCTCTCTCAGGTTCACTCTACATTACATCAAATGAATATTACAATATTAAATACATGACTGAAAAATAGGTAGTTGTAAACAACCTCCTAAATTCTAGGAACTACTCCTAAACTAAGAAGATGCGTTACAACCACATAACCATTTGTCCATTATTTCTAACTCCCCCTTAATGGAGAAAGGGTTATTCTGCACACCTAACATCCCTCTAAATAACTCAAACTTTACTCGCCGTAGAGGCTTAGTAAAGATATCAGCTAAATTATCACAAGTATTACAATAATCCACACAGATTTCCTTAGACTGTATCTTTTCTCGTACAAAATGAAACTTAGTATCAATGTGTTTAGTATTCTTATGGAAAACTGGATTGTATGCAAGCTTTATTGTGCTCTGGTTGTCAGTTTTGATGCTGGTTGCTTCTCTTTGTCCTTCGCCTGTATCGCTGAGCAATCTCCTCAACCAGATGGCTTTGCATGTAGCTGCACACAACGCCTGGTACTCGGCTTCACATGATGATAATGCTACAGTGCTTTGCTTTCTGCTACTCCACGAAATAACCCCAGATCCAATACTAAATGCATATCCTGTAATGGATCTACGATCATCCAGGTTGCCTGCCCAATCTGAATCTGAATAACCTGCTAAAGTAACATCAGAAATATCAGTGTATAAAAGACCATAATTACAAGTACCACTAAGGTACCTCAACACACATTTCGCTGCATTCCAGTGACTGTCAAGTGGCCTGGACATAAACTGGCTCAACACACTAACAGAGTATGCTAGATCAGGCCTAGTTGTCGTGAGATAGATCAAACTTCCGACTAGCTGTCTATACAAAGTAGCCTCCACCTGTTTTGTGCCATCGTCACTGCTTAACTTAAGATTCTGTTGCAATGGTGTTGCTGCTGTTTTACAATGTTCCATTCTGAATCTTTCCAACAGGGTTTTGGCATACTTTCCTTGGGTTAGAAAAGTTTGACCAGAATCTTTCCACACCTCCAATCCTAGGCAATAATGAAGATCACCAAGGTCTTTCATTTCAAATACCTGTGACATTAGCTGCTTGATTTCTTTGATCAAATTATCTGCATTCCCTGTTATTATCATGTTATCCACATACAAAGAAATCAAAACGATTTGCCTATGTTTATTTATCTTGGTATACATGTTTGGATCGTTGAGGCTCCTATGAAAACCATGCTCAATAAAAAATGAATCAATTTTGTCATACCATGACCCGGGGGCTTGTTTCAAACCATAAAGTGCCTTATGTAGTTTACACACTAAATGCTCCTGCCCCTTTTTCACAAAACCAGGAGGCTGTACTAAATATATTTCTTCCTTTAGTTCTCCATTCAGAAATGCAGATTTAACATCTAACTGGTGTAGCTTCCATTTATGTTTTGTTGCTAAAGAGATTAGCATTCTAATTGTATTAAGTTTAGCTATAGGGGAAAAGGTGTCATCAAAATCAATTCCTTCTTGTTGTGAATAACCCTTTGCTACCAGTCTAGCTTTGAATTTTTCTACACTCCCATCTGCATTTATCTTAGGTTTATACAACCACTTACAACCTATAGGGTTTTTCCTTCTGGCAACTCAACTAAGTCCCAAGTATGATTTCTATATATTGATTCCATTTCCTCATGCATTGCAGCCCTCCATTCATCTGATTTACTTGCTTCTTCATAGTTTGAGGGTTCTACAATATTTAAAATTTTGGACATTAAAGCATAGCCTCTCAATTTAGCAGGTAGTCTAGTCTTCCTACCTGATCTTCTAGGTAAAGGACTTACCTCAATTCTATCTGTTTCAGCACTCTCCAGGCCTGCATCATCACTTATTACACTATCTGCTGCTACTTCTTCCTGTTTCTTCTCCTGCTCCTGCTCCTGCTCTTATTCTTCTTCACTGTTCAGTTCTATCAGGAATGGAATGTGGCTGTCACTGTTAGAGTCTTCCTTTCCATCTTCTATTTGTTCATGAAAAATGACATCTCTGCTTGCAAACACTTTATGAGTCACAGGATTATATAACTTGTATGCCTTATACTCTGTGCCATATCCTACAAATATACATTTCAAGGCTTTGGGGTCTAGCTTTTTCCTATCTTCTTTTGGTATATGAGCAACGCTTTGATCCAAATATTCTTAAATGACCGACTACTGTTTTGAGTCCAAACGTTCTTCAAAGGGGGTTTTGAAGCCAAAAGACATTTGGGTGGGACCTCCTATTCCTTCAAATAAAAAACATTAATTATAGGCTTCGCCCAAATAACATTAGAAATA